>PVKN010014077.1:0-19349 GCA_004027915.1 Capromys pilorides | reverse complement strand
TTTTTGAGACAGGGTCTCGCTATGCAGTTCAGGCTGGTCTTGAGCTCACTTTTGTAGCCCAGGCTGATCTCGAACTTGCACTGATCCTCCTGCCTCAGCCTCCCAAGTGCTGGAATTACAGCTGTGAGCTACCACGCCTGGCTGATTTTCTTTATCCTTATCATGAAAAGCAGCTGTGGGAATATGGCTCAATGGTGGAGTTCTTTCTTTAAATGCAGAAGGACCTGGGTGTAATTCTCAGCCCAACAAAAATAAAAAAAGCTTACTTCCTGAACACGTTAATATGTATATACTTAACAAGTATTTCATTATGTTCTGAGTATGTATCTAGTATGTGTGATTTTCTTTCTACATAAAGTAGCCTCATAGTTTCAGGTGATGTTTCAATAATATCAGTATTTAGTGGTCAACTTAGTGACATGCAAGGTTTTTTGCTCTTAGAATTTGTTAAACTGGAGCTGAGCAGATAGCTCCGTGGCACAAGTGCCTGCCTGGCAAGTGCAAGGTCATGAGTTTGAACCCTGGTCCCTCAAAAAAGAAAAGATTAGTTTATCTTGCAGTGCAGTGAGCACTGCAAGAGTTATTTGGGAAAACTTTTTTTTTTTTTTTTTTTTTTTTTGCGGATCTGGGGATTGAACTCAGGTCCTTGCGTTTGCCAAGCAGGCACATATTCTACTGAGCTGTTTCCCCAGCTGTAAGAGTTATTTGAAAAAATTATTTTTCAGTTGTCTTTTTTCTGGTTATGTGCAGGTTCCTATTTAGCTCTCAAGTCTGGTTTTGAATGGCAACATTCACGTGCAGCCTTACCTTTGCTGGCTGCCTGGAGGATCCTTTCTCAGCACCCTCTGTCCTGCTTGTCTAGTGTTGTTTAGTTGGTTGACTTTTGTATTTTGGGACAAGGTCTTGGCTATGTATTCCAGGCTGGCTTTGAACTCTTACCCTTCTCCTGCCTTAGTGTCTCAGGTGCTGGATTACAGGGGTCTACCTGTGCCTGCTGTGTGTGTGTGTATGTGCATGTGCATGTTGGTGGTAGTGGTAGCAGCCTCACTCCCTTGTGGCTGTCTTTCTCCACCATGTGGTGGTCCTGAGTTCCTCCTGACCCTTTTCCTAAGCATTGATGTAGCCATGCATTGAACAGCAAGGTCAGTGCTATCTGTAAAGGTAACTCCAAAACCTCAATTCTCCTTTCTTCAACGTTATAGGGCCAGGAGTCAGCGCCAGTGAGGTTTGATGAGACTCTGAAAACTTATATTTTTATTTATTTTGCTGTACTGGGGATGGGATTTAGGGTCTTTGCACTAAGCTATATCCCCAGCCCTATTTTTTTGTTTTGAGACAAGGTCTTCTTAAATCAAGTTGTTACCTTGTCTGTGCTTAAACTTTCTTCTGCCTTAGTCTCTCAGAATGCTGGGATTACAGGTGACCATCATCACACCTGGTTTGAGAACATTTGCTTTGTTCTTTTTCTTTTTTTGTGTGTGTGGGGGGTACCAGGAATCGAACTTGGCACCTTGTGCTTGCCAGGCAGGCTCCATGCCCTGAGCTGTCTCCCCAGTAAGAACATTTTCAAGGAGAGTTATGTACAGGATAGGTTCACACTTGGCAGTTAAGGGGTAGTTTTTTTTTTTTTACTTGTAAGAAAACAGGCAATCAGGCCCTGCTGTTTATGTTTAAAACACTCATTTCTCCTTTTGCAGCTTTTCATCACATTCTAAGTTCTGTGTCTATCAGGCGTGTGTGTCCATTTACCCCATGAATGTCAGTAATCAGTTTTTGTGTTTTAGGTGGGAGAATTGTGTCCTCAAAGCCCTTCGCACCTCTGAACTTCAGAATAAACAGCAGAAACTTGAGTGGTAATAAGCTCTTATATTACTAGGTTAATGATCTTGGTTACTTTAAACTATTGACGCACGACACACATTAAGACAGAATGTCCCCCTTGGCAGGGTTCCCATGGGCCTGGTTATTCTCTGGAGCAGGCATCTTAGGCACTGTAGGGTGCTAGCTGGCATCTCTGGTTTCTGCCTGCTGTGTACTAGCCCCCCAAATCATGAAGGCCACAGATGTCTCCAGACATCACCCATTGTCCTTTGGGAAGGGAGGATCACTCAGGTGAGATGTGTACCTCTGAGGGGAAGTGTTGAAGACGAAAAGGTCTTGAGTTACTAGAACCTGTGAGGCAGGGCTCTCCCCTTCAGCACTCTGCCGGCTCCAGCCGTGGATGCGTGGGTGCCGTAGGCACCAGTTACCTGAGCTATACTTCTTGAAAGCTGCCTGTGTGCTCACCAGTGTCCTCGTGGCCACAATCAGAATGTTTCCCGGTCAGCTGGTGGGCCTTTCTGCTCAGTTGAGCACATTGCCTCTCCTGACAAGCCCTGCCCTTCTGGTAGGGGCTCCCTGTTATGTGCTGTCCCTGCCTCTGTGGCCCAATGACTGGACCACGCCTAGGAACACCATGGACTACTTGGTGTGGTGGCAGAGATGGAGGCTGGTGGCCATAGCTTAGGGTCTATTTCCCTGGCTGGCAGGCCTTTTGGTATACCATGCACACTCCTCTAGGAAGCAGATCGTGGCAGCTGAGGGCACAAGGAAGGCCCTGACCTACCTGTTTCTGTCCCACCCCCACCTCTGCCCCTAGACATTGGCACCATCATGCGTGTGGTGGAGCTGTCACCCTTGAAGGGTTCCGTGTCATGGACGGGGAAGCCGGTCTCCTACTACCTGCACACTATTGACCGAACCATAGTGAGTATCCTATGTGTTGCCCTGACCCTGGGGTATTTCCACACCTCTGTTTTGTCCCAGGCTACTGTTCCCTTCTGCTTCCTCCTTGTGGAGTGATAGCAAGACCTAGGTCAAGACTAACTCTGGGCTCTGGTGGGTGGGTATTTTCCTGAATGATGTGGGGTAATGATGGGTTTGCCCTTGTCGCCTGAAGACCTGCAGTGTAGAGCAGCCTGGCTCTTCTACCACCTTTTCCCAGCTCTCTGCAAGAGCTAGAGCCCCAGAATGGGGCTGTCATCCAACATCCCCTGACATGGCCTGGCTGGCCTATGACCTGCTTACCTCTGCTGCATGATTCCCTGCTGCCTGCTCTGTGCAGGGTGTGGGGCACTGATACCCATGTGGCCGAACCCATGTCTGTCGCCTGCCCCAGTCTGGGTTTGTGTCCATTTTGGGATGGAGCCTGGCAACCATGAGGTCTGGGGCAGCTAGGCAAGGCTGCAAGCTGAACCACCGCCACTCTGCCACTATTGCCATGTGATGTGAGCAGGCGACCTGGGGTGGGCTGATGCTTTTGTAGGAGGGGGTTGTGTTCCTGGAGCATGTCCCCAGATGTCATTGTTTGAAAGATGGGGGTGGTACCTGCCCACCACTGCTGGTCCCCACATATGGGTGCAGCTTACAGACTCTTTCATCTGAGATAATCACCTTCATTTTGGTAATCTGCGACTCATTTGTAATAAGTGTATTTTTCTTTTCTTTTTTTTAGCTTGAAAATTATTTTTCTAGTCTGAAAAACCCAAAACTCAGGGTAAGTTTGTGGGGGTTTTTTCCCCATGGTTCGGTCAGTAACATACAGAGTCCGAAGATGCTAAGCTGTTAGAGCGGCATGATGGTCAGAAGAGCCCAGCCTTTCTCCGGTGCTCTGCTGTATGCACCTGAGGGCCCTGTCCGTGACATTCCCGGGAGAGGCCTGTAACGCCCTTCCTCAGAGAGGATAGTGTTGTCCCAAGTGCTGGTCTGCAGTACCTGAGGCAGGCAGAGAGGGCAGGGTCTCTCTCATGCTTCTTTTCTGGCCTTGGCTGCCTGGTGAATTGTCACCAGGGCCGATCTCCTGCCCATCCTAGGGACCTTTCCCTGTAGAGCTGGAAATCAGCACAGAGATGGCTGTCTCTAGCCCTTTACTTGCTTGCTGCACGAGTGGAGCTGGGCTATGGGAATTCACTGGCCTAGCTCCCTCCCAGCCCTAAGGTCCTGTGTCCAAGGGATACCCAGAGTTCCAAGTGACTCTTAGGAGAACACTCTGAGGCTCAGCCTGCTCATGGAGGCCCTGGGCTTCCCCATGGCAGGGCAGCACTGCTGGACCTCTTCTTGCCTCTGGCATTTTCTCCATCTGGCTAGTCCTGGAGGCCATTCCATTTTTCCCTGGTCACAGTCAGAGACCCTGGGTTGTGTCCCCCTGCGCAGCTGTGAACGTCCCTGTGGGTACTGCCACTCAGGCTCCATGCCTTAGTTTCTTCATCTGTGTCTGGGTGGAGGAGTTGATATAGGCAGTGCTGGGATCATCAGGATACTTGTCTGCTTCTCCTCCCAGGAGGAACAGGAGGCCGCCCGGCGCCGGCAGCAGCGAGAGAACAAGAGCAATGCAACCACCCCAACTAAAGTTCCCGAGAGCAAGGCAGCCGGCCCCACTGAGGCCCCCATGGTGAGGCCCACCACACTCCACTGGGTTGCAGGGATGGGACTGGATTTGTGCCGTGCTGTGCTCCCCTTACTCTGCTGCTCTGGGATGCATTAGAGCCACACATACCCCCTTCCTGCGGTTGCCCTAATTCTCCATTCACTAGGATTCTGGTGCTGAGGAAGAAAAGACAGGGGTGACCACAGTCAAAAAGCCTTCACCCTCCAAGGCCCGGAAAAAGAAGCTGAACAAGAAAGGGCGGAAGATGGCTGGTCGGAAGCGTGGGCGCCCCAAGAAAATGAACACTGCAAATCCTGAGCGTAAGCCCAAAAAGAACCAAACTGCACTGGATCTCCTCCATGCCCAGACTGTGTCCCAGACAGCGTCCTCCTCACCCCAGGGTAAGCAACCTCACATGGTCACACAGACCAGCGTCTGCACATGGGACTGTACCTTGAGTCTACCCTTTTCAGGGGTGTGGAAGGAGCAGAGGCTGTCAGGGTGGCAGTACTGTGTCCTATGCCGGGCCTCCTGGGTTTCAGCACAGTGTGGGGCTTGGTCCTTACCTCCTTGCCAGGGAGGGTCTTATGTAAAACACAAAGACAGGGCTGGACATGTAGATGGCGTGCCATCATCCCAGGACTTTGGGAGGCTGAGGCAGGAGGATCACATTGTGCAAACCCAATCTGGACCTGTCTCAAAGGTTGGGAATTTGTGAGGTATAGGTCATTGTGAAGGTTCTGGTTTTTTTGGTTTGTTTCTTTTTTTTTTTTTGGGTCTTTTTTTTGAGACAGGGTCTCCCTATGCAGTTCAGGCTGGCCTGGAGCTCACTGTTGTAGCCCAGGCTGGTCTCCCTTGTACCAATCCTTCTGCCTTAGCCTCCCAAGTGCTGGGATTATAGGCGTGTGCCACCACGCCCGGCTTCGAAGGCTCTGGCTTTAATCACCAGTACTGAAGAAAAAGCAAAGTGAAGCAAGCAGCACTTTCTGAGATTATAGATTCAATGGTGGCAGGGGCCAGGGCAGTTTCTTGGTGGGCAGGACCATAGAATGTAGTGTTCATTGGGTTCTATGGACTCTGCAAGCCTCACGTTTACAAAACCACACCATTGCCTACCTCAATTTGTGAGCTAAGGGGATTGGAAGGGCTGATACACAGGTGCTGCTCTTGCCCACAGATGCATACCGGTCCCCTCACAGCCCATTCTACCAGCTACCTCCGAGTGTGCCACGGCACGGCCCCAACCCGCTGCTGGTGGCGCCCACCCCACCTGCACTGCAGAAGCTGCTAGGTGAGCCTCATCCAGAGGGTGCCAGCTAGGACCTTTGCCCTGGGCCTTTAGGGTTACAGAGTGGGTGCTGGGTTCTGTGGGCCATGGCTGCCATCTCACCAGTCAGGCTGGGAGCTCCTGGTGACCCTGTGCTGAGCCCCCTAAGGAGCAGGGGCTGAGGTCAGGCCCACTGAGCAGGTTGACAGAGGCTCAAGTTGGGCCCCTATGAGCATCTGAGATTGCGTGTCACCTCAGGGACCCCCTGGGTGATGTCTACTACATGTGCTGTTATCATGTCTAGGATATTCCTGACAGGTGACAGTAGATGTTAGGGATGCTGCTAGTGCTCCACTCTCCAGAGTCACTACTCCAGAGGACACTGCCAAAGTGTCCCAGGGAACCAACTTGTACTCTGTGGGCACCACACACAGCCTAAGGCCATTCTGAGGCCATCCTGAGGTTGTCCAGGTCCCCCATGTCTGTGTCTGACACACATCCCACCTTCTCCCTCGGATGAGCTAGCTAGAAGGCTGTGTCCTGTGTGTCCTGCTCCCATAGCCACATCATTTTTCTCTAGAGTCCTTCAAGATCCAATACCTACAATTCCTAGCATACACAAAGACGCCACAGTACAAAGCCAACCTGCAGCAGCTGCTGGACCAGGAGAAGGTGCGTGTGGCCACAGCCCCATTGGCTCAGGGTCTTCTGCACTATGCTGGTCCCCACGTCACCTGCCTCTTCCACCTCTAGGAGCGGAATGCACAGTTGCTAGGCACGGCACAGCAGCTCTTTGGACACTGCCAGGCCCAGAAGGAGGAGATCCGCAGGCTCTTCCAGCAGAAATTGGATGAGGTAGTGGCCCGGAAGGTGTGCTGGCCACCCTGAAATCCTTTCCCAACCAAGCTCTGAACCAGGCCCAGGGAGTGGGCGAGGTCTAGTGGATTATCCTGATTGGCTGCTCTGCCTTTTCAAAAGTACCCTCATGGAATTCCTTGGGACAGGGAGTACAGGGCTAGGGTGGCTCTGGCTACGTCCTTGGGGTTCCCTCTGCTCCCCTCTGTGCTCTTACTTATCCCCTCTCTGTCAGCTAGGGGGGCACTTCGCCCTTGTCTGGGAAGACAGGTTTGAACCCTTCATGTTGCCATGGGGTTTGTCCCTATGACTCATGCTGTTGTGTTCCTTGCATTCCCAGCTGGGTGTGAAGGCACTGACCTACAATGACCTGATCCAAGCCCAGAAGGAGATCTCAGCCCACAACCAGCAGCTGCGGGAGCAGTCAGAGCAGCTGGAGAAGGACAACAGAGAGCTGCGCAGCCAGAGCCTACAGCTGGTGCGTGTGCCCGCTGTGAACCTTGTAGAGCAGCACTCTTGCACTGTGCTGGTCCACTGGGTGGAGGCCTGTCGTCCCAGTTTTCTGGTCAGCTATGCGCGGTTCCCTGGCACAGGGGGCCAAAAGGTCCCTACCCTGTGAAGAGTGTGTGGTGCAGGTTTCCAAGTGTAAGCCTTGCCTGGAACTAGAGAAAGGCAAGGTGCCTCCAGCGAGTCCCTGGCACCTGCCTGGGGAGCCCTGCCATCCAAGTCTGCTATTCTCCCCTGGTGTGCATCTGGCCCACTGAAACACTGTCCCTGTGCCCATAGCTCCGGGCACGCTGTGAAGAACTTAAGCTGGACTGGTCCACACTGTCACTGGAGAACCTGCGCAAGGAGAAGCAGGCACTGCGGAGCCAGATCTCTGAGAAACAGCGGCACTGCCTGGAGCTGCAGGTGGGTCTTGGTGTCCAGAGGATGACTGGAGCTGTGACTCCAGGCCAGGTGACTGCCACCCTGTGAGCAGCCCTGGGGTCTTAGGGCTTCATTCTGCACCTCAGATCAGGGTGCCTCTGAGTAAATAGCTTGTGGAAAGGTCACTGGCAGGATTTGTTCATTCAAAATCGGCTGATTCTTATGATGTGGGAATAGGGTTCAGTAAGGCAAGAAAAGCAGAAAAGGGACAGAGCACAAGCTAATGGGTACACTTCCTGCCCATGCCTTCCTGCTGCAACTTGCATGATTGGCACTCTAGGGGCAAAATGGGCAGCTTTGCACTTTGGACCCTGAGGCCTCCATTCAGCAGGCTGTGTCCAGTGCATGGTGTCCTGGGTGGCTTACAGCATCCCTGTCAGTGGGTCTTCCAGGTTCTTTAAGATGAGGTACTACAAAACAACTCTGAATGTGGTTCTTTGTAGCAGACTTTTTTTGTAGTACCAGAGACTGAACCCAAAGACTGTGTCCACATCTCCAGCCCTTTTTATGTATTCAGTACAGGGTCTGTAGGGTCTCACTACACAGATTGGACTTATAGTGATCCTTCTGTTTTCTGCCTCCCAAGCACTGGAATTACAGGCCTGCACCACCACGCCCAGACTCCGTCACTGTCTCAGTGTGCCCTAGGGCAGGGCTAGCACAACACTCTTGAGGATTGAACCCTGATCTGTGCCTGCTGCAGGTGCTTTAATCTGCTGAGCTATCTGTCTGGCCCTAGCCCTTTATTATTTTGAGATAAAGTCTCACTAGGCCACTGTGTTGCCCAGGGTGGGCTTGAACTTGCCATCTTCCTGCCTTATCCCTGCCAAGACTGCTAGGATCATAGGTGTATACTACCACAGCTGGCCCAGAGACTTTTTAAGGCTATCTCCCTAATGACATGTTACCCTGCTGCATCCTGGTGTGGTGTCTCCCAGCAGAACACCTCAGTGTCCAAACCAGTCCAGCAGAACGTGCCTTATTAATAACAAGTAGCCGAGCCAGGTGTGGTGGCACGTCCTATAATCCCAGTGCTCTGGGAGGCTGGGTAGGAGGATCACTTGAGCCTCTTGCCCCTCTTTTACAGTGCTGGGGATGGAATATAGGAGCTCTACTCTGAGCTGCATCCCTAGACTTTGTATTTTTTAATTTGAGAGATAGCCTTAGTCGTTTGCCAGATTGGGCTGGGAACTTGTGATCCTTCTCTGCCTCCCAGAGTTCTGGGATGTCAAGTGTATGCCACCTCACACAGCTGTCTGAGTTTAGCTTGCAAACCTGATGAGGTTCCATCTTTACAAAAAAAAATCTGTTTTAGTGACCAAATGAGGGATTTTTCTATACTTTTACTTGGAAGAGAAGTTTTCACATTATTTCTCACCTTTTCTTTTTTGTGGTGCTGGGGATTAAATTCAGGGCCTTACACAAAATAGACAAACACTGTACTGCTGAGGTTTGGCCCCACCCCTTTTTGAGATTTGATTGTTTACGTCTGTAGTCTCAGCACTTTAGAAGTTGAGGCAAGGGGGTCGAGGAGATAGCTTAGTAGAATAAGTGCTACCTTGGCAAGTGCAAGGTCGTGAGTTTAAACCCCGGTCCCGCAAAAAAAAAAAAAAAAAAAAGTTGAGGCAAAAGGATTGCTCTAAGTTCTAACTCAGCATGGGCTATGTAGTGAAACCCTGCCTCAAATAAACAGAACGGTGATAACAAAATCAGTGTTTACACACTGGGAGGCTGAGGCAGTAGAATGGTTGTGAGTTTGAGACCAGCCTAGGCTACAAAGTGAGCTCAAGCTCACCCTGAACTGCATAGCAAGACCCTATCTCATAAAGACAAAAAAAAAAAGTGTTGAGGTAGAATCTTGATGTGAGTTACACAAGGCTGACTTTGAATCTGCACTTGGGAGTTCACCTGCCTTAGCCTGCCAAGTGTATGGATTGCTAGCAGAACATTCCAACCTTGAACATGGGCAGCTTGAACTTTTTCTTCTAAAAAAAGAAAAAGTATGTATGTATGTATGTGTGTATGTATGTATGTATGTATGTATTTATTTATTTATGTTACGGCTGGCTCAGCCTGCCCTAGGGGTGGGGCTATTAAGAGGGCCAGCCCAGTGCTGGCCTCACCCCTGGAGTTTGCTGAGACAGCAATTGAGACTGGGTGTGGTGGCGCACACCTGTAATCCTAGCTCTTGGAAGGCTGTAAACAAGCGGATCACTACAGTCCAATCTAGTACTGAGACACTGAATACCCTGTAGACCCTTCCCTAAAAATACAAAAAAAAAAAAAAGAAACGCCAGCCAGATAGCTCATCAGACTAAAGCTCCTGCTTAGGAGGCCAGGGTTCAATCCCCAGGGTGCTGTGCTGGCCCTGCCCCTGGGGCACACTGAGATAGGGTTGAGACTGGGCATGGTGGCATGCACCTGTAATTCCAGTGCTTGGGAGGCTGAAAACAGGAGGATCACTGTGAGTCTGATCTACACAGTAAGACCCTGTACACCCTGTAGACCCTGTACCAAATACATTTTTTAAAAAAAGCTATTAAGGTGGCTTGGGCTTTTTCACCCTGCGTAAGTGATGTGGTGGGGTCGCCTTAGGTTCCTTCCTCAGGAAGGTCCCTCCTGTCATGAGTGGATGGAGGGTGGAACCCGTGGGGCACCTGGGCAGTGTGTGCATCCAGGCTGACAGCTCTTACCCTTATGCAGATCAGCATCGTGGAGCTGGAGAAGAGCCAGCGGCAGCAGGAGCTGCTACAGCTCAAGTCCTGTGTGCCTCCTGATGATGCCCTGTCCCTGCACCTGCGCGGGAAGGGCACCCTGGGCCGAGAGCTGGAGGCTGAGGCCACCAGCAGGCTACACCTCGAGCTGGACTGCACCAAGTTCTCCCTGCCTCCCTTTAGCAGCATGAGCCCTGAGCTCTCCATGAATGGCCACACTGCCAGCTATGAGCTCTGCAGCACATTGAGCCGGCCCTCATCCAAGCAAAACACCCCGCAGTACCTGGCCTCCCCCTTGGACCAGGAGGTCGTGCCCTGCACCCCCAGCCATAGTGGCCGGCCTCGGCTCGAGAAGCTCTCGGGTCTGGCCTTGCCTGACTATACCAGGCTATCCCCGGCCAAGATTGTGCTGCGCCGGCACCTGAGTCAGGACCATGGCGCGTCTGCCAAGGCAGCATTGAATGAGCCACATCCAAGGTGAGTGATCTCTTGGGATCTCAATGGCCCCACACTTGTCTAGAAGAGCTTTGTCGTTTTCAAGGGCTCCCACGAGTGACTTGGTTTCCTGTTGCAGAGCGGAGCATGCCAAGGAGAGCAGCCTTCCCTATCAGAGCCCTGGGCTGTCCAGCAGCGTGAAGCTGAGTCCTCAGGACCCGAGGCCCGCTTCGCCTGGGGCTGCCCCCACAGCAGGGGATAAGAGCGAGAAGGTGAGGCACTGGGCATGTGTGTGCCCCAAGCTGAGTGCTGGGTAGGATAGGTACCCCAGGTTTGGAAGGAAGTTGATCGAAGATAACTTTAGGGCTCCATGAGGGACACAGCCTTGCCTGGAGAATGCATGGAGGTGTTTCAGAACCCCAGCCTGATAATGGGAGGGCAGGGGACCTGGGCAGGTCCTGTGGTATAGGTTCCAAAAGCGGATTTTGCCAGGCTGACCCTTAATCTGACACCATGACAGAGCCAGTTTAGGAGGCTGCAGCCCAGGGTGTCTGGCAAGGGGCCTAGGTGGGGGGAGGAGGTGATAAAGGGGTGCAACAGGTACCCCGGGACATTAAGACATCATGGCATGGCCAGTGGCAGGAGGAGGGGCAGTGTTGGAGCAGCATAGGGTCCTTGGTCATGGAGATGTCCAAGACTGCTTCCCAGAGGCATGTTGGGGAGGAGGTCATGCACGTAGGACAAGGGCTGCTGGCCAATGGCAGATGGTCTGTATCTGCATCTGCACCTGCACAGGGTGGGAAGGAGCGAACATATGGCAGCCATGGAGAGACCATCACTAGCCTCCCCATCAGCATCCCACTCAGCACCGTGCAGCCCAACAAGCTCCCTGTCAGCATTCCCTTGGCTAGTGTGGTGCTGCCCAGCCGTGCTGAAAGGGTGGTGAGCCATGGGTTGGGTTGTGGGGGCAGGTGGGGGTGGTGGGGGCATTTTGTGTTTGGCATGACCCAATTCCCTTTATCGTTACGTTGCATGCCGTTCAATTTCAAGAACGCTGCTGCTCCCTGGCCAGTAGGGCAGGAAGAGTCCGGGTTTAACAGCAGCGTGTTGTCTGTTCTCACCCCCAGTCTGTTTCTGGTGAAAGGTGGCGTGAGCGGGTGGAATAGAGTCCCCTGCCTGAAATCCTGCCCCAGCCCGCTGACCCGCTATGGGTTTCTCTCGCAGAGGAGCACCCCCAGTCCTGGGCCCCAGCCCCGAGACTCTTCGTCCACACTTGAAAAACAGATCGGTGCTAATGCCCACAGTGCCGGGAGCAGTGTCTCAGGAAACCGGAACCTGGCCCTGGCATCTGCAGGTAACTCCTGTCTTGTCCAAAGGCGTGCTCGAAGTCTGCTGCAGTGCCCCCACCTGAGGACAACCTGCCCCAGCCTTTGGCTGCAAACCACTATACTTCAAGGAAGTTAGGTGGTGCCAGGCAGGGTAGCTCATACGTGTAATCCCAGCACTCTGGAAGCTGAGGCAGGAGGATCACAGGTTAAGTTTAGCCTGATTAATTATCAAGACCCTGTATGAAGAAGAGGGAAAAATGCCAACATTGATATAACTCAGTAGTAAAAGGGGCTGTGGAGGGGCTGGGGAGATAGCTCCGTGGCACAAGTTCCTGCCTGGCAAGCACAAGGTCATGAGTTTGAACTCCGGTCCCCCCCAAAAAAAGGGTAGGGGGCTGAGGAGATAACTCAGCAACACAGTACCTGCCTGGCAGGTGTGAGGTCATGAATTTAATTCCTAGTACCAAAAAATAAAAAGCCAGAGTGGGGTACTCAGAGTGAGGCCCACAGATGCTGGGGCTGCTGGTTGAGGTCATATCTGTTCTTAGCTTCTGCCCTAGAATTGTAGTCTGAGCTGTGGTTGGCAGCATGCTGAGCCTTAGGAGGCTCTGAGACTTTCAGCTCTTGTAATGAGCAGCTTCTGGCTAGGTTGTTTTGTTTTGTTTTTCTGGATAACATAGCCCTGGGCATGTCAGCTATTGCCTTGTCACCTGCCTGCCAGAAAATGGGTTTCCTTTTAAATGTTGTTTCGTTTTATGGTTTTTTGAGACGGGATTTCACTATATAGTTCAGACTGGTCTTGAAGTCAACATTGACCCTCCTGCTTCAGTCTCCCAAGTGCTGTGAGCAACCACACCCAGCTGAGTGTTTTAAAAGTAGGAAAATTTATTGAGGGAGATAGTGCCTAAGAGAGGAGACCTGAAGTGGGTTGCCAAGAAAGTAGGGGTTTTCTAGGGCTTAGGAAGGGGCTTGGTAACCAAACCCCTGTGGGGGTCAGGGCTGCCCAGGGTCCAGATGGGCTCTGTTTTAGACAGACCTGTTGTGAGGATGACATGGCTTCAGACACCATGCTGTGATGGTTGGGAAGCAGCCTCACTTGGGCTTGCTGTAGCCTCGAGCACTCAGCCCGCATGTGAGCAGTGGGCCTCACGTAGTACAGCTGTGTTTACAGCAGTGGTGAGCCGCGCCTTGGGCAGTTGTTGCTGGCCCTGGTAGCCACTTTCCCAGGAGTGGCAGGTAATGTGCAGAAGGCCACCACCATGTGCAGGTCCCTGCTGTGGTCTCCACATAGCACTTCCCCTCCTCCCACCCAGCACTTGGAGAAGGGTCTGGGTAAAGTCATGGTATTGCTGGAGATCCTCTGGGAACCAGATGGCTCCATCCCATGGCAGTACCTGCCACCTGGGGCTGTTCTCTAGCTGCAAAGGTCAGGCTCTGAGCAAGGCAGGCAGTCAAGATATTTTATCCTGGGCTTTTATCCACACCACTGCTGTGGTTGAGATAGCTTCTGAGTTGGGGGAGCCTACAGGGGCCAGCATTTGGGTGTGTCACTGCCAAGGACAGGCCCTCCTGGCCTCTGGCTTCTCCCTTTTGTTGCGTGATGCATTGTGGCTGCATGTGGCTACTGTGGCTGCTCCTCTGGCTGTAGTCCCAAGCCCCTGTATACAGGTGCCTGTCCTCAGTGGCCCAGGTAAGGCCCAAAGCAGGGCCTATGTAGGACCAGCACAAGAAAGGAGCTGTTTCCAGTAAGTGTTTCACTGAGACTGAGGTGCAGACCACTGTGATGGGTGATGGGCAGAAGTATGACTGTGGAAGGTGGGGTTCTGCCACTTGCCAGCAGCCACTGCCAGGCTAGGTGACATAGGAAATGTCCTTGTTATTTCCTCCAAAAAATCCCAGGTAGCCCAGCACCTTCCTCCTGTGCTGAAGATTGCCCCAGAACCTACCAGGGCCACCCCTGAAGGCCATTTCCCAGGTCTATTCCATTGCCCCTTTCCACATTCTTCTGGACCTGGGATTTAGCCTCTCTTCATCCTCTGCCACCCCCTGAAAGTCCCTTATCCTTTCTACAGGATTCTCCTATGCTGGCTCTGTGGCCATCAGTGGGGCCCTGGCTGGCAGCCCAGCACCACTGGCCCCTGGAGCTGAGCCGGCCACCTTTGATGAGCCCTCTGGCTCAGGAAGCCTCTTTGCCACCATGGGGTCCCGCAGCACTACACCACAGCACCCTCCTCTGCTGGCACAGCCTCGAAATTCAGGACCTGCCTCTCCTGCCCACCAGCTCTCTGCTAGTCCCCGGCTCATGGGGGCTGCCCAGGGCCTGCTCCCTGATACAGGCAAGGGCGATCTGCCTACTGATCCTGGCTTCTCAGACCCTGAGAGTGATGCCAAGAGAAGAATTGTTTTTACCATCTCGGCTGGTGCAAACAGTGCCAAGCAGTCACCCTCTACCAAGCACAGTCCCCTGACCCCAGGTGCCCGTGGAGACTGTGGGCCCAGTCATGGACAGGACAGCCGTAAGCGGGGCCGGAGGAAGCGCACATCAGCTGGAACCCCCAATCTAAATGTAGGCGTGTCCCCCAAGCGGCGAGCCCTGTCCACTGTTGCTGGTCTCTTCACTCAGTCCTCAGGGTCCCCTCTCAACCTCAGCTCCATGGTAAGGATGGGGTGGTGCCCTGGGGGTTGGTGACCCAGCCTGGCTGGCTAGGTACATGCTTGGCTAGGCCCGGGTCTGTGTCACTGAGTGAGGCCAGAACAGGTGTGGGTGTGGAGCTTGGACAGTGACAATGGCTGTAGCCATGCCCACGATAGCACCCTGCCAGCTGCCAAGCTCCAGGGGCTTGGGAGGTGCCAGAGATCAGAAAGCATGCAAAGCCCTTTGGTGTCTTGCTTTGGACTATGTGTCCAGGGTTGGTCTTTGAGTGTATCTGCTTCCTCTGCCCTCTCAGGTCAGTAACATCAACCAGCCCCTGGAGATCACGGCCATCTCATCCCCAGAGAACTCTCTGAAGAGCTCTCCTGTCCCCTACCAGGACCACGACCAGCCTCCTGTGCTCAAAAAGGAGCGGCCCCTAGGCCAGACCAATGGGGCCCACTACTCCCCGCTGACCTCAGATGAGGAGCCAGGCTCTGAAGATGAGCCCAGCAGTGCCCGGTGAGTAAGTAGGTGGACAGGGAGGTCTCAGGCAGTGGCCTGTCTGGATTCACATGGCAGGAAGAAATAGGTGTCCTGACCTGCTGACTGGTGCCAGTCCAAGAGGGTTCTTGGACAACCAGGCTCAAAGTTTCCATCTAATGCCTGGAGCTGAGTACTGCTTGGCACTCCTGTGTGCATAGCATGGGGCCTGAGTCTGGTGGCCTGACAGCTGGGCCAGCCTTGTTTCCTGAGGCACAGTAGGATCTGGATACAAGCTGGCAGGGCAAGGGACTGGGCCACAGGAAGAAAGTGAAGAACTGGGTTTTAGAACCCAGGTATGGTGCAAGCCTATCACCCCAGCACTCAGGTAGCTGAGGTAATGGGGTCACTGAGCCTAGGAATTTAAGGCCAAATTCCATCTCATAAGAAAAAGAGTTACAAGGGCCAGCCAAATAGCTCAGCGGATTAAAGCACCTGCAAGCAGGCACAAGGATTAGGGGTTCAGTCCCTGGGTCTGCCATGCTGGCCCTGCCCCCAGGGCACACTGAGATGGCAATTGAGACTGGGTGTGGAGGTGCTTACCTTTAGTCCCAGCTCTTGGGAGGCCGTAAACAGGAAGATCACTGAGTCGGAGCTGTGTAGTGAGACCCTGTACCAAATACATTTAAAAAAAAAAAGTTCCAGAGTGGTATCAGCACACCTCTCCTGCTTTTGTTTCTGAAGAATTATTTTTTAGCATGTTCCCTGGCACCCATGAGGTTACTTCTCGTCTCTGGATTCATCTGTCCTGAGCGTTTCCTGTCCATGGTGCCTATGCTGTGGCCTCTGGCATCTGTCACCAACCATGATATCCTCAAAGTCTGCCCATGCTGTTGGCAAGTGTCACAGCCTTGTTCCTTTTCCTGGCATAGTAGAATCCCAGCGTGGGTTGGAGCTTGCTGTGTGTCATCATCTGTCCTTTCCTGGGCATGTTGGGTGTGAACTGTGCCGCTGTGAGCATTCATGTGCAGGTCTCCATTTGTACGTCCTGTCTTTGCCTGCTTATTGCCTGTGGTGGATCCTGCAGGATCCTCCTTTCTAGTTGTCAGCTTGAGTCCCACTGAGATTCCTGTGACAGTGCAGTGGTTTACTCCTGCAGCAAACTGAGGCTCTGCTCTTCTGCTTGCTTGCTTTTCCCTTTTCCCAGGTCTGCGGCTGCCTGTCTGGTACACACACACACACACACACACACACACACACACACACACACTGACTCCTTATGTGGCTGGCGTGGACATCTGTCCCTCCATGTACAGCCACACTGTTCATGTGCTGTGGCTGCTTTGTAACCTGTCATTTGTGCGCATTCTTCACACCTCAGGATGCCGTTCCTGTTAGACGTGTGACCTCCGAGTCTGTCCTGCCCTCTGCATGTGTGTGCTACCATGTGAGGGGCCCTTTGAGAGCGCTGAAGCCCTTTTGATCTGTTTTTTTCTCTTGCTGTTTGCACCTTTGGCCTCTTGAGTTACTTGCTTTAGCTCCTCTGCCACAGACATGAATTTTGTCAAATGTGCCCTGGAGCATTGTGAGCTTGTGTTGGGAGCACTTGCCAAGGGGTGCCAGGCCTATAGAAATCTCCTTTATTCTCATGTGGGTGGTGGTCTTTAGGGGGCATCAGAAATGATGAAGCTCTGTGGTCAGAATTTGAAATGGGCTGCTCTGCCCTGGACCCTCATTTGTCCATGGGCTGAGAAACCGTACCCAGGTGTACCTGCCATGGCCCAGTTCCGGGCAGAGGGTCTGCAGCCCGTGCCAGGGCAGTCCATCCTGAGAGTCCTGAGCATCAGCTGTGTGTATGTCTTCTCCCCAGGTTGTTGAGTGTTCCCCATGATCCTGTAGGCCTTTAGAATGGAATTCTAAAGGATTTAGATTTCAAACATTAAGCATAGTTTTTTCTCACCCTTAACAGAATTGAGAGAAAAATTGCAACCATTTCGTTGGAAAGCAGATCGCCCCCAAAAACCTTGGAAAATGGTGAGTGACGAGGGCTGCCTGCTGCTGCCCTCCCCTGAGCCCAGGTCTGGTGACATGGGCCAGGCCTAGCGGGTGTCTCGCTGGCTCTGTGGATAGTGTTCCCAGGCTGTACCATGAGAGCAGGCTGTATAGTGACCTTGTGGGCACCACCTTTTCCTGGTTGGGTTAGACTGGCTCTTTTCCTTGTCTGCCCAGAAATGCATACCCTGGGCTTGAAGCCTCCTGCTTTCTTGTGACCCGAGGCTGTGATGTCCTGTGGATTCAGCCAGCCTGTCTTCCACACACAGGCAGGATTAGGCCTCAGAGTTTCTGTGCTAGGACAGCTCCTCATCTCACAGATCCTGTACTCTTCCTCCCTGCTTCCTGTCTGAGCCGCTGGCATATTTGTGTTGGGTGTCCCTGGTCCAAGAGCCCTGTATCCAGCAGCAGGCACAGTGGCTTCATGGCCTCTGCTTTACATCCTATCAGGTGGCAGCTTGGTGGGAAGGAAGCCGACACCCGCAAGTGAGCCAGTCAACAGCAGCAAGTGGAAGTCCACCTTCTCACCCATCTCTGACATCAGCCTGGCCAAATCTGCAGACAGCCCTCTGCAGGCCGGCTCCACCCTGGGCCAGAACTCCTTGTTCTCCTTCCGGCCAGCCCTGGAGGAGCCCACAGCAGCGGATACCAAGCTCTCCACCCACCCAAGAAAAAGCTTTCCTGGGTCGCTGTCAGGCACTGATGGGCTCAGCCCTGGTGCCAACCCTCCCAATGGCCTGGCCTTCAGTGGAGGCCTGGCTGCGGACCTCAGTTTACATGGCTTCAACGATGGTGCTTCCCTCTCTCACAAGGGCCCAGAGGCAGCTGGCCTGAATGCCCCACTGAGCTTCCCCTCACAGCGGGTCAAGGAGGCTCCCCCGGAGGCCAACCCTTTCTTGAACAAGCGGCAGCTGGAGGGCCTAGGCAGCCTGAAAGGTGAAGGTGGTCCAGGCAAGGAGCCGGGCGAGCCAAACCTACCCCTTTGTGGGCCCACGGACAAGAGTGTCCTGCCGCATGGCAGCAGGGCCAGCAAGTCCCGGGACCGTGAGCTTGACTTCAAGAACGGGCACAACCTCTTCATCTCTGCTGCTGCTGTGCCCCCTGGGGGCCTCCTAGGTGGCCCCAGCCTCGCTCCAGCAGTGTCTTCTGCAGGCAACACAGCCCCAACAGCCCAGGCGCACCGCCCCTTCCTGGGCACCTTCACCCCTGGGTCGCAGTTCTCCCTTGGCCCCGTATCCCTGCAAGCCAACCTGGGGGCAGTGGCTGGTTCTTCTGTGCTGCAGTCCCTTTTCAGCTCTGTGCCAGCCGCCGCTGGCCTGGTGCATGTGTCGTCTGCCGCAACCCGCCTGACCAACTCGCATGCCATGGGCAGCTTCCCCTCCGGGGTGGCTGGTGGAACCGTTGGAGGTAGGCAAGGCGGGTCTTCCTGAGCCCGGCTTCCCCAGGGCAGGGCTCTGGTTCCCAGCAGCTGTGCCTCCTCCCAGGTTGCCTTGTGAGTCCATTCTGCAGGCAGAGCCCTGTGCTGCAGAGCAGGGCTCGTGTGTCTGGAGGCAGCCACCCCATGGTGGGTTCCCACTGTAACACATCCTTCTTGTTTTCAGAGGACCTCAGTGCACATAGCTAGGGCAGTCATTTCTCAGGGCAGCCGCCCCAGCTCTGCAGGCAGCAGGGGCGAGCAGTCTTGGCTGGGCACGGGTGGGCAGGTGGGCCCGGAGGGGCGGGGCCCGGCCTGGCCACAGGTAAGTATCTGCCACCATGTCTGCTACTTGCCGCTTTTGCCACCCGCGACCTGGAATTGCGGCTTGCTGCTTTTGCCTTGCTCACAGCTGTGCCTGTGCTTCTCTTGGCTGTGTGCAGACTGTGCCCGCCTGTTGAAGCTGAGTTTTCTCTCCTATTGCAGGTGTCTCTAACCATGCGGTGCCTTCCGCCTCTGCTCGCCCGTTTGGAGCCAGTGTCGGCAGCCGGGCTGTGTGCAGCAGCGCCACACTGGGCCTGGGCCCACTGCAGGCGGCGGCCAGCACCTTGGCCTCTTCCTTTCAGGCCTCAGCCGAGCCGCGGCCGCCCCCTCCGCCTCCCCCGCTTCCTCCTCAGCACCTGGGCATTCTTCATGCACCCCCTCCGCCTAACGTCACCTTGCCTCCTCCCTCTGCGCTGTTGGCTTCTAACCCTGAGCCCGTGCTTCTGCAGAACCTAGCGTCCATCCCAGCTAACAAAGCTTTTTTACCTCTTTCCTCTGCCGCCTCTCTAC
>PVKN010014076.1:0-19452 GCA_004027915.1 Capromys pilorides | reverse complement strand
AACTTAACTCTGCAATCCAAGTACATTTGGAAGGGAGCAAGGAAAACATGGAACCCAAAGAACTGCAATAAGAGTAGAGATGATGGGGCATTTTGAGCAGGTAGGGCGCAGGGTGCTCTCCTGAGCTAGAGAAATGGTCTGATCTGGTGGTGACCATACACACAAGTCACATGCATCAGAGCTGTCCACAGTCAGTGATGGCGATCTTCTTGCTGGCCTTGCCATGCCTGGACCCAAAGCGCTCCATGGCCTCCACTGTGTCCATGCCCTAGTTCACCTTCCTAAAGACCACGTGCCTGCCATCCAGCCACTCGGTCTTGGCAGCGCAGATGAAAAACTGAGACCCGTTTGTGTTTGGCCCAGTAATTGCCATGGACAAGATGCCTGGGCCTGTATGCTTCAGGGTGAAGTTCTGGTCATCGAATTTCTTCCTGTAGATGGACTTGCGGCCAGCACCGCTGTGGCGCGTGAAGTCACCACTCTGGCACATAAATCCTGGGCTAATTCTGTGAGAGCAGGAACCCTTATAACCAAATCCTTTCTCTCCAGTGCTCAGAGCGTGAAAGTTTTCTGCTGTCTTTGTCTGCATACAGCTCCAAAGACACATGGCCCAAGGACTCGCCGAGGGCAGCGATATCGAAGAACACGGTGGGATTGATCATGGCTGGCAACAAATGACTAAGAGGAAGGACAGTGGTGCCTGCAAAGCCTCTCATTGTAGTTTTGATAGCTGTATTGTCCTTGTCTCTCCTAGAGGGATAGACTATTAAAAGATAATTTTAGCTATTTCCAGGGGGTAGATAAGCAGACTAGATTAAGGTGTAGAAAGAGATTAGGCGTCACTCCTAGGAAACAAGTACAAATTCATAATAGTTGGGGAGGAAGGCCTGCTAGGAGCCTAGCGTGGTGGTGCACGCCTGTAATCCCAGCACTTGGGAGGCTGAGGCAGGAGGATCAGTGCAAGTTCAAGACCAGCCTGGGCTAGAAAACTGAGCTCAAGGCCAGCCTGAACTGTATAGTGAGACCCTGTCTCAAAAAGACAAAAAAAAAAAAAAAAAAAAAACCAAACCAAACCAAAACAAAACAAAACAAAAAAAGAGAAGGCCTGCCAGGGCTGTACCCTGACCTACAACCAATGCCTCCCGGAGACCCTTTTTCCTGTGATGCCCATCACCACCCTTGGACCACACTTAGCTGGAGCTTTCACTTTCAGAGCCTCAGTTAGCATCTCGCAGAGAATCTTGGCCAGTCTGGCAAGTTGTTCTGGAGAGAAATCATGATGAGAGAGGCTGCTCTCTGGGGACCAGGGCTGTTTTGATTCTTTAATGTGTGTTTCCATTTAAAACTTATTAAACTCATACAGTTCCCTAGAGATGTTCTGTTCTTTCAATGAACTTCCCTGTGCTATAAAAACCAGCCGGCATCATTCTTGAGGGGAAAGGGAAATAAAAGGAGTTAATTTCTAGTTCTGCCTGAAGACTGAAAGGCAGATGAACTGAGACTAAAACTTTTGCATTTATTCTTCGAGAGTTTTAGGATTAAATCGATTCCAGCTTTCTAGAATGTGGCCTGGAGATAAGTGAAGGTCAGTGTCACTCAAAACTTGGTCCTGAAATTCAGCGGCCACAAAGGACAGAACTGTTTTGGACCAAGCATGGTTGCAAACTGCATTATTTTTAAGGGCAGGGCAGGGAGTGGCACAGATGCAAGAACTCTGGTGAAAGAACTAAATCCTAGCCATCTCACGTACAGAGAAGCAAGTAAGATCAAGATTTTAGGATGGGGCTGGGGATGTAGCTCAGCGGAATAAGCACCTGCCTGGCAAGAGCAAAGTCTTGAGGTCTAGCCCTGATGCCAATTAAAAATAAAAAGCCTAGGGTGAATCTCTGATCCTTAGAAAAACATGCCTATGGAGACAAAGTTGTGATTAACCCCAACTGCAGTGCCAAGCAGAAAGTTAAACCAATAATCAAAGAACCTGCATAGATGTTTTTTAAACCATTTATTTAGTCTCTTTTGAGATAGAGTTTTGCTATGCAGTTCGGCTGGCTTTAAAGCCACTTTGTAGCCCAGTTTGGCCTCAAACGCTCAACAATCCTCCTGCCTGAGCCTCCCAAGTGCTGGGATTACAGTCATGTGTCACTGTGCCCAGTTTAACCTTTTGAAGGAGAGAGAAAAAGAAAAATGAAAGTGTTCTAACTGTGTTGTTAAGGCCTACTTTCTAATAAATGGCTCTGGATCAAAAAGTTCTAAAATCCCAGGGCCTGGGGAGATAAAATAAGCTCTACAGGAGCACAGTAGAATAAGTGCTTGCCTGGCAAGTGTAGGGTCCTGAGTTTAATCCCCAGTACTGAAAGAAAGAAAAAAAGGAAGAAAGAAAGAAAGAAAGAAAGAAAGAAAGAAAGAAAGAAAGAAGAAAGAAAAAGAAAAATTTCTAAAATCCCAGCCTGCAAAAAAAATATCACTTCTGAGGACAGACAGAGACAGGTAATGGTCCAGAAGAAATCTTGGCCCTAGGACAAAGGGATCTTTGGGACATTTTGGATTCTCTATCAAGTCACCTAGACAACTTCCTTCCATAGCAATGCTGGCTAGGTTCTAGTTAAGCTCACTCTCTATGTCCCGGGGTATCTGTCATACATTTTAAAAGATCACAGGTTAAAATCTGGACCTGTATTTCTCACTAGATGTTAATGTTTAACCCAGTTTCTAGGTCTGAGTAACTCCTAAAGACTTCAATATACTTATCAGGGTCATGTTTTTTTTTTTTTTTAATTTTATTTTTACTAAGAAATAACTATGATAGTTTCAAAACACATTATTAGTGCATTCATAATAATTGATACATTGAATATTGTTCTCATAGTAGTTATACAGAGCACAGGGTGTAGACATAATAAGTTTTCTAATCCATATTAGTAGGGGAGGAAAAAAAGAAAAAAACAAAAAAAATTCTCTTTGTACAAAGAGGGAGTAGTTGTATACATAGTCCAACATTCCATAATTGTAGTGGGTTACCGGTGAAACTAGCAGTGTTGGAGGCTGTTGGTATAAGCCTCTTACAGCTCATCATACTAATCTAGCTCTGCATTCTATGCCTTGTAATTAAGCTTTTCTGCTGGGTGATCAAGGATGAGTTAAGGCCAGACCTGTATAACAGAACATTTATCTTTTGTATCTTCCGGGGTCAAGTCCCCTCAGGATTATCTTTGGAATCATGTACAGAGCTTTGTAGAACTATTGCCAGTATCAGCCTTTGGGACGAGTCATGGCCATTGCTTGACCAGTTTGCTGTCTGTGAAAGCCTGAGAGAATGTCCTCTCTGTAGGTGACTCCCCTTAGGCACACTATACTTCGTTTATCCCTTTCCTCTGAGGTCCCTTAATCTCCTTGAACAGAAAATTTGGGAAACCACTGAGCTATATGATGTTACAGCACAGGTTCTCTTATGTTATCAGGGTCATCTGAAGGCTTTCCTAGATCTCATTTGACCTGTCTTAGATTACTGAGAGGGAAGGACCTATGAACATAGTCTTGTACAGACTATATTTGAACACAAGAATTGTTTTCTAATTAAGAAATAATCTGCTATTTACCTGATCATGTAGGCAACCTTCTCTAGCAGCAAGAGGTGGCTACTCTTTTCAAGTCCATTTTAAGGTTTATATATCACTGAAGTTCACAGGTTAAACTTATATCCATTATCTAGCAATCAAAATTCACATGTTAGGGCTGGCCAGATAGCTCAGCAGACTAAAGTACTTGTTAGGCCGATGCAGGGACCAGGGTTTGCATCCCCAGTGTGCCATTCTGACCTTGATGGCAATTGAGACTGAGTGTGGTGGTGTACCCCTGGAATGCTAGGGCTTGGGAGGCTGAAAACAGGAGGATCACTATGAGTCTGATCTGTGTAGTGAGACCCTGTACTAAATACATAAAAAAATTTCGCTTGTTAGTAAAGGCTCATGTATCAGTTTCTGCATGCACATGAGAGACAAGAAAGGCCAACTAAAATCCTTTTTACTCTTAGCACATGTAAGGTACAAGTACAAATGGCATTTTGGATAGCTGTTTTCTTTCCTGAAGGGCAAACATTTGTTGAAAGCTGCCTCAGCCTGACTTTCTTGGAGGGGGTGTCCAACAATAGGATGGTTCTAAAGTTAACTGCCAACAAGTTAGAGAAAAGCTAGGGGAAGAGGAGTTTGTGCCTTACTAGCACAGAAAAAAGTAGGATAGCTACATGGATATTTTGGGCTGTTAGGACTCAGCTGCCACTGAGGAACCTTTGGGTGTCTGTGAGAAAGTAGCCCTGGCCACGCCCCTTGAGCTGTCCTCTCAGCTCCCACTAGTTTCATGCAATCAGAGATTTATCTCCAAACTACTGTTTATTTGAGTTCTATAAAGACAGATAAAAGTCTGAGTTGTCTAAAACCCTCTAAAGCATTGCATAGAATTTTACAAGTTTACAGTAAAATTTCAAGGTCCACAATTTATTGGCAAAAGTATTTTCCTCCTTTACACACAAATAATGAGAACGAGACCTAGGAGGGGGAGAGAGAGAGCCAGGAGGTTGGGGATTTTCATATATATACATTACAGTACGAGGGGTCAGACTTGGAACCTTGCACTTGCCAGGCAGGTGCTTATGCAGCTGAGCTATATCCTCAGCCTGAGATTTTTCTTTAAGCTAAGTGTGTTTGATTCATTAAATGTTGTGCTTGTGAAATAGCTCCTTCTGGTCTCACGCAGAAGTCAATTTTTTGCATGGGCATCTCAGGTTTTCCAGGGCATCACCATCTTCCCAAGGAAGACTGGTGCCTAGAACACTTAAGCGGGGACGTGCTTTTGTGTGTTCTCCTGGGTGGGGAGAATTGTGATGCCTCACCTTAGAAATGGGGTGTGTGTTCCTCATCTAAGATGACCGCCTTGTGTTTGGTGTTAGCAAGTGCTCATTTTCTACAGGCTCAACTTAAATGTTCTTAGTTTTTAGGTAGGAGGCAAAGATTCCTTTCTCCTTAACCTTACATATTTCCAACAAAAGGAAAGTATACAGTGACTGGGAAAGGTCGGACATGAGATCAGAAAAAGGTCTTTCTTTCTCATGCTCATGGTGAGTTATTGAGACAACTTGCCCATGAGTCATCACTCTCTGTAGGGATCTGTACCTGGGGGAGACATGGTGGTAGGAATGAGAAAGACAGACAAGAAGACAGAAAAGCTGGGCTAGGTGGTCGCCAGTCTGCCTGATGGGCAAGACTAACTCAACTTACACAAAAACGATCCTTTATTAATACTTTTGCAAAGTTTGTATCACATGACACAAGGTTGCTTAGCGATGAATAGTTGGCCTGAATCAGACAGGATGTTTTTCTCAGCTTGTTTGCTTTGGGCACTGAGGCCCAGTCCCACCTATACACACACTTGATCCATTTCCTGGCTTCTCTGGCTCCCAACAACTCTCAGCCTGGAAAGGCAAGAATGGGGCATCTCAAGAGCTCTGATTGCCTGCTCACCAGTGGAAGATCAGATCAGAAGCAAAACTGAGGCAGAATAAGCTTGGCATTTCCTCTAGAGTACAGAGGAGGGATTGGGCCAGTCTGTTTCAGTGAAGCTTGTCCCTCAAGTTTTAAGAACAGCCACTAGCCTATCATCTTCTAACTGGTGGAAGGGGCCCTGCGATTTATTAATAGGCATGTAGATTTTCTAAATATGAATGTCATAAAAGATCAGTTTTATAGCATTTCATATCAAAGTCCAGGAGGGGGTGCTCTAGCATTATTTTCCCTACCACAGGTCAAATAAGGAATGCTAATAAATTCAGCAAATGGTCCGAACATAACGCACCCAAAGCAGGAATAAAATATTCCATTACAGAAGCATCATAATCTCAGTTTAAATTCATATTATTTTTTAACAAAAGACAAATATAAAAGAGACAAGGCATAAGCAATTGACAAAGACACAAAATTCAAAATATACACAAATGACAGGGGTGACAGTTTTGATTACCTAAGGGAGTCACAATCCAGAATCTATGAAGCATAAGCAAACTTTTTTTTTTTTTTAATGGCCAGCTCAGCCTGCCCTGGGGGTGGCACTGGCACAGCATGTGGTGCCAGGGCAGTCCCTACAGTTGCCTAAGCTTGTCTAAACAAGCACTTTAGACCACTGAGCCATCTCCCTGGCCCAAAAGCAAACTCTTAACTCTATTCAATTCTCTCAGTAGAAGATCTCCAAATGATATATGTTGTATGATATGGACATAATATAAGACCTCTAAGTGATCCAAATAATGTAAGGAAAATATTATTCCCAACCTGATAGATGTCTGATATCCTGACTGTGTGTGTGCTGTAAAATCAAAGAATGAATTCTAGGAACAATGGAGGTTCAGAGCAGAAAATATGTATTGAGGGAGAGAAAGCTATTTTTTTTTGGCGGGGGGGAAGCTTCCATCTAAGAGAGACAGAAGGGGACCAGAGAGGTTGCCAGGGACCTCACTTCTCAAGGGAGTTTTACAGAGCCAGACCATGAGGTGAGGCAGGTCTAAGGTGGGACAAAACTATCGTCAACTAATAAAATTACAAGTGTAGTTGCGTGGGTACCATTGATCTGATAGGAAATCACAGGTGACTGTGAGGTGGGGCAAAGCTAGAGTGCACCAGTAAGCTCCCGAGGGCAGTCAGTCACTGAGGTGATATTGATGAAATGGGGACCAAGTGGGGAAGCCAGTCGTGTAGCAGGTGCACGTGGGGTGGGCAAGGACTGTCGTGGAAGCTTTGGTCCTCCTCTCCAGGTGACTGATGCCTGTTTAGAATATCAGTTGCTGCTGCTCCTTCCTAGGGGCGGTGTGTGGGTGCCGTCATTTCTCTTGGTCTTGAAGCCTGACCTTCAACAAGTGAGCCTCCAGCCATGGCTACCACACGTTCTGCACGGAGTCAAGGGCCAGTCCTTCCTGACAGGCTGTAATATTTCTAAATGACTTAGCTGTCAGCAATAGTAATAGAGAATGAACCCAGGGCCCTGTGTATGCCAGGAAATTCCCGGCCACTAAGCCTACCCCTGGCCCATGTTTTCTCCTTTTTTTGAGCAGAATGTCTATGACTGAAATTTCAAGGTCATATGATAACTCCATGTTGAGACTTCTGCAGCCAGGTGCATGAGCTGCTGCGTTACATCCCCGACCCTATCTATGTTGAGGTTTTTTGAAAAAATTATCAAGCTCCTATCCTAACTGTGTAATTTTACATTTAAATTATTAAAACTTTTTGACCAGGAACATGTGAGTGCTACAGTTTCTCAACATCTTTGATAACATTTTTTGTCAGGTTTAAGTGGATATGAAATGGTGCTCATTGTAATTAGCATTTCCTTAAAGAATAATGATGTTAAGCATCTTAATGTGTTTACCAGCCACTTGTGTATCTTCTTTGAAGAAATGCTTTGTTCATTTTAAGATTAGGTTGTCCTTTTTTGTTATTGATTTATGAGTTCTTTATGTATTTCTATTACCTTAAAGCATCAGAGAGCTTCTACAAAGAATAGTGATATTTATTTGGGAATAAAAGAATACTCCAAGGGGAATATGTATGCCACAGTAAACTGTCAGTGTATTCAAAGAGGTTGAAACAGAGAAGTTTTTAAGGACAAATGGAAGATTGTATTAAATGTTTTGAACAATAATCTTTAGCCAGTAAAGCCATCTGTTCCTGGCTTTCTTTCTGGAAAGTTTTTCTGATTACTAACTCAATCTCTTGACTTTTTTTTGGGGTATTTTTTAGGGAATGGTCTGCAGGGTCACACTAGTAGATTGAACTTGTAGTGATCCTCCTGGTTTCAGTTTCCCAAGCAGTGGGATTGTAAATGTGCTCTACCCTGTCCAATCTCAATCTCTGTCTCAGTGTGCCCCAGGGGCGGGGCCAGCATGGTAGGCTAAAGATCAAACCTCCACTCCCTATGTCTGCCTAAACAGGCCCTTTAATCCACTGAGCTGCTCTCCCCCGGTCTCTTGATTTATTGGTGATCAATTTGTATGTTTTTCTTCTTCTTGAGTCAGTTTTGCTGTCCTTTTAGAAATTTACCAGTTTCCAAGCAAAGCTACTTGATTTCATGGCATAGAGTTATTCAAAGTTTTCTACTCCCCCTTGACTAAGCATACAGACCATTATTTTTAAATATATATTTTAAAATATTTATTTATTTACTCATTTATCTGGTACTTGTGTACTCAGACTCGCAGTGATCCTCCAGTCTCAGCCTCCCCAGAGCTGGGATTATAGGCACGCGCCACCACACCTGGTTTCAGGTGAGCACAGCATGTGATAGTGGGGCTGGAACTCTGGTCCTTGTGCTTGCCACGCAGGCACTTAGATCACTAAGCCCAGAGAACATTATTTTTCAAGGCAGCCGTAGAGTTTGGGGGACCTAAGAGTAGGACTGTTGAAATGCCATCAAGCTAATGGTCCTTACCAAGGCCGTTGTTTTTATTGACCAAATGCTCCCAGAGATGTTGCAAGATTTTGATTCATTTGCATATTAACCTGAACAAGTAGATTCTGACCACTTTTCCTTTTTTTTGGACTGGAAATTGAATCTAGGACCTTGCGTTTACCAGGCAGATGCTATGCGCTGAGCTATGTCCCCAGCCCTCATTTTGACCATTTTTGCTAGCCTTTTTTTTTTTCTTTTATGGGCAGGGGACAACAGGTCTTGGAGTGGGGGAGACAGCAGCACCTAAAGTCACAAGGGGAAACAAAGCCTCTTTCTGACCCTTTCATCTCATCCTGAATTCTGGGATTGGGTGGTGCTGATCTGTCAGTGGACTGACCCAGCATCACCTGCCTTAATCCCAGCATAGCATTATGAATTAGCCACGGGCTCCAGATTCAGCTGCCTCCAACAAGCCTATCCCATGGCCAAACAAGGCTACAGGGGACATCCAGACACAGCTGTAACATCTGCCACACTTTTTTCCTTTTTTCTCCTCCTGAGTTTCTGCAACCGTGTGCACTGGACCAAGAATGCTGGCTGGGAAGCAAGCGCAGTGTGATTCCCACTTACAACCCTGCAGCAGGCCCAGGTGGAGAGTGGTGCAAGGCTGTCTTAGTCACTTTTTACTCATTGCTGGGACAAATATCCAACACTCAAAATGAAGGAAGGAAAGGTTTATTTAGCTCACAGTTGCTGGAGGTTTCAGTCCATGTTCGGCTGGCCCAAGGCTGAGTGGAACAGAGCAGAGAGAATCCAGTTCATGGTGGTGAAACAGCAACAACCATAACAGAGGCAACAGACCAACCAGGGTGCAGAGAGCAACAGTGTGAGTCTGTCTCTCTCTCTCTCTCTTTATATCACATTCAGGCTCTCTGCCTTGGGCCACACCCATAATCCCAGAAGTACTCAGACCCATGATCCCATCAGTACTAAAACACATAATCCCAGGGGATCATGAGTCAAGTCTCAAACTCTAGAAGTCCCCGCCCCATGGTTGCATTAGGCTTTAGGGGGACAACTAGATATAAATCATAACAAAGGCGGTTCCCAGATGAGGGATTTGGCTCAGTTATGCTCCAAGCCACTCTCAATTTTTGCCTGTCGTGTCTCCTTTTATAACAGATGTTTTTGAGTTGTTTAGTACTACTTGATAACCTTTTCTTGAACTTCATTTACATATTATGTTATACAAAACACAGGCCTCCAGCTTCTGTGTCAGTCCACTTTCTGTCAGTATAACAAATACCTGAGGCAGTTAACATATAAAGATAAAAGGTTGCTTTGGCTCATGGTTTCAGACTGACTGATGCTGTTGCTTTTGTGAGTGGCAGCACATCATGATGTACGGCTCAGAACTGCTCGCCAGGGCTGGTGACATAGCTCAGCAGACCAAGTGCCTGCTTAGGCAAGTGCAGGGACCCCCCTCCCAGGGTGCCATGAACCTGTGTGAGCTTGGTGGTGATCACCTGGAATCCCAGTGCTGGGGAGGCTGAAAACAGGAGGATCACTGTGAGTCTGAGCTGCATAGTGAGTCCCTGTACCAAATACATAAATGAAAAAAAAAACCTTGCCTCATGGCCAGAAGTTAAGAGAGAAAGAGGCAGGGTCTGGGGTCCTGCTGTCCCCTTCAAGGGCACTTCTCCAGTGTCCTGAAGGCCTCCTTCCAGGATCCATCTCCTAACAGCACCACTGGGTCTTTGGAGGATTTCCAGCGTCAAACCATATCAGCTTTCTCAGGTTTATGTCTGGCTCCAGGGGCCCCAAATAAATGCTCCCTCCTTAGGTAATATGGCGGCTCTTGTTGAAAGTTCTGGGTCCTAGGGTTTAGGATTTCTGTTTGGTAGGAGACCAGCAAGGGTGGCGAGAAGTGCCCTTGCCCTGGGGCTTTGCATACAAGCTGTCCTGAAGAAACTTTCTGCCGAGCTCTCTGAAGCTGTCTGCGTCTGGGCCGCAGGGTGGTGTTTGCACTTCCTCCAGCCTGGCTTCTGCATGCCCTTTAGCGCCTGGGGTCACCTTTAAAAAATATTTGTTGAATTGATCCGTGTTAGGTAACCCTGGAATCCAGTTGCGCTTACAATTGTGCTGTGTGCAGTTCTTGCGGCCGCCTGACTGGATTTTGAGGCTGACCGCAGAGGTGGCTGATGTGTCCTCCCCTTGGGGGACAGGCTGGGTGAGGAGACCTGTGCTGCTTGGGCCTCTCATCTGAGAGCACTGAAGTCCTGTCAGGGTTTCCGTTTTGCCAGTGAGAGCCATTGGCTGCCTGAGTGATGACTCCTGTCTCTCTGGGAGGGCAGAGGAAAATCCTACCCACAGTTCCTGGCCTTATTAGTAAGATTTTTGAGGGAAATGGAATGCGTGTTGAAGATTTCCATGGGTACTTTGGATCTGCGTTTTATTTTTGGCCTTTGTGCCTCCTGTGTTTGCTGTGGCCACAGCTCTGTCACTGACCTCGGGGGCTGGTCCTGCGATGGCAAGTAATGGGGGCTGTGTCTGCAGGCAAATCCCTGGGCGACTCCCTGGCCAGCGTCTAAGGTGGATGTTGCGGACTTTTGGAGTGCCTGACTCTTTGTTGGCCAGGTCTCAGGCAAGAATCAGCGCTTCCCCTGTCTGGGCACCCGAGGTGGTGTTTGTGACTCCAGGTCCCTGCCCCCAACCCCCGTCTTTTTTTTGATACTGGGAATCGAACTCAGGACCTTGCACTTGCCAGGCAGGTGCTGTGCCACTGAGCTATATGCCTGGCCCCAAATACTTGTGTGTGTGTGTGTGTGTGTGTGTGTGTGTGTGTGTGTGTGTTTCTGAGACAGGGTCCTGCTATGCAATTCAGGCTGGCCTTGAGCTCACTGTGTAGCCCAGGCTGGTCTCAAACTCCCAGTGATCCTCCTGCCTTAGCTTCCTGAATGCTGGGACTACATGCGTGTGCCACCACGCCTGGCTTACCCCAGGCTCTTGGAGGAGGCAGCATGGCAGAATGTGGGCTTGTGTGGGCTCCCTCTCCAGTTTGTTAACTGTTTTGAGGGTTCCTAAACTGGCCCAGTGTTGCCCTGCACTCCTCATGATGTCCAGGGGCCTTTTGTTCCCTCCCATGCAGGTGCAGGGGGCAGCCTGAGACCCCCTGGGTACCCCGCCCCATCAGTGTGGGCACACAGTGTGTCGGGGGGTTGGGACCTTCCCAGCGCAGTCCCCTCCCTGGCCGGTCTTTCATTGTGCTGCCCCCACAGCAGCTCACAAACAATATCCTTTCTATTTGGAGTTGACTGGGCTGCCCTTGGGAGATCCCGGCATGTAACCTGAGCTCCTGCCAGTCCTCTGGTCCTCTGTCCTCTCGAGGCTGGGGTCTGAGACTCACCTGCCTGGTGCCTGCACCTGTGCTACTGAGCCATGGCAACCTGGCTGGGAGCACTTGCAGCGTCAGGGCTGTACCAGAGGCGCCAGCGCCGGCCAAGCCCAATGCCTCCAGCACCCGGGTAGGTGGGGAGATGCTGGGCGGGTCCCCAAGACAATGGCCGGAAGGCTGGCTTTCAGGCCTAGCCTCAGAGACCCGCCTGGGCCTTCTGAAGCACTGGCCGGTGGGGCCTGGCTCTGCAGGGCGCAGGAACCTGCACTGGCTACCAGGAGGGTGGGTGCCAGTAGGGGAGCTGGGCTTGGTGTCTTACGCAGTCAGCTTTCTTGGGCAGGACAAGCTGAGGATGGTGATGAGAGTGTGGCTGTCCTTGTCACTCTCGTTATGGGTTTCAGATTGGGGTGATTTTATCGTCACCCGATAGAAGTACAAATCTAGGCTATAGCTCCAAAGTGGTGGAGGAACCTCTGGACATGACCCAGCCAAAAATGGCTGTGCTGTGATTCGAGCCCTGGTGGGACGGCTCCGAGGCTGAGCCTTGCCTTCTCTAGCAGGGCACGGGGGTAAAGTCCTCTTTGGGGCTGAGAGGCTGGACAGCAGGGTGCAGGGCAGTCCTCAGGGGCCTCGATGAGGAGGGCATTGTGGGCATTTGGACAGTAGGCCCTGGGCACAGTGAGTTTGTAATGCTGGCGACAGTTTGGGGACAGAGCTGGGGAGCGACGAGGGGCAGTGGCCCCTGGAGGAGGTGGAGGGAGCTGGGAGCAACAGTCCAAAGGAGAAGGTAGAGAGGGTCTACAGAACAGGAAGTCTGGGGCACTGATACCCCAGGGGTCCTCGAGTACCCCAGGTCAGAGGTGGCTCTGAAAGGGGGATGGGAGGGTGAACCTTGAAGAGGTCCTGCTGCTGAGGAGGGGCAGAGGGAAGGGGTCCGACTGAGTGCAGACCCACCGATGCGGAGGGGCTGCTGCGTGCGGCGCTTCTGCCAGGCCTGCACCTGGAGCCCATTCTGGGCAGGATGAGGCGGGGCAAACCCACTGCTCAGGTGAGGAATCTGAGGCTCAGGAGATGAGGTGACTCCCATCAGCTGGGTACAGATGGAGTGGGGACCTCATGGATGGATCTGCAGAACTCTGGACATCTGTGCTGAGCCTGGGCATCAGGGTGGCCAGGGTGGCCAGGGTACAGGTGGCTCAAGGTCATGCGGAGGGTGGCTTCAGAGTCTGGGTGCAGCACAACATGGCCGTGGTGGCCACAGGCCTGAGAAGGAAAACTTGATCTCAGGAGGTACCATGCACACTGCATCGCTTCTCTCTGAATTTCGCTTTGGTGCCTTTTGCCAGTTGTGTTGTCAGTGTGATACTTGAAGTGCCTTTGGTGAAAAGAAAGGAAGCTGGGGCACAGGAGTGCGCCTAGGGCTTCAGAAAGAGCTGGGGAACTCCAGGCAGTTTCGGGCCTCAGGTTACATGGCTGATGTAAGTGCCTAAACATGTCGTGTGTGCAGCAGCCCGCTGCAAGTTTTGACTTTCTGATGTTGTTGTGGCGGGGTGTGGGGCTGGCTTTGTGTAAATTCCTGTTTACTATGCGCAGCCCAGTGACTCCTGATGCTGGCCTCCGGCTGGCCCTGGTGGGGAAGGACAGGAAAAAGGGCCAGGCAGTGACAGGGCTTCCCTTGGGACTGTTGAAGGCTGGGCCTGGAATGGCAGGCTCTTGGTGAACCCCTGCTGCACGAAAGAGGGCAGGGTACTCCTGGTTACAGTGTCTAGGATGGGCTGTGCTTGCAGGCATGGCCTTGCTGAGCCCTCCCAGAAATCCTTGGTAATAGCTGGCGTGAGCCCATTTTACAGAGGAGAAAGCTGAGGTTTGGAGAGCATTTGGTGGCAGCTTGCCAGGCCAGGGAGTGTTGAACAGCTTTATGGCCTGCTCTGCTTGGCTGTACGGCACTTGCTGTGGGCCTGACCCCTGCCCAGGACATGGCCCCAGGAACTCCGCCTCATCGCCTGTGTGACCAGACTTTCCTTCCCAGGTGCTCACACTGTCCTTTAGGCTCGTGTGCATGGGGAGGCCAGGGTGGTGGGGGGAATGGTCTGGGGTTACTGAAGAATCTGCACTGCCCAAGCCTGTGCGATACAGTGGGAATGACGGGACAGCAGGTGGCAGGACCCCAGTCCTGTGTGACCCTCACCACCTCCCTCAGCTCTCTGCTTCAGGGTCCTGGTCTGCATGGCTGCCCTCCCCTTACAAGGATCTGGCACCCAAGGGCGCCCTCTGCCTCCCCCAAGGCTGCTGCTGGTCACCAGATAGTTAAGACATTGGGCAGCATATTGTCCTGGGTTATCTGTCCAGCTGGGTGGAGAGTGTCTGGTGCTGTGCAGCTGGAGTGGGGCGGCAATGTCCCTTGTGGCTGGGCTGACCCGGTCTTCCTGATCTTGGGTGGAATGTGAGGAGGAGGCTGGAATGTCCATGTCTCTGACCCTCTGCCCTCCATGGGGCACATAGGCGGCCTAGGCGTCCCCTGGCCTGGCTGTGTGAAGGGACTTTGTACCGCTGCCAGAGGGCTGAAAAACAACAACTCCCTTTATGCAACTGTCTTCCATCTCAGCTGAACGCCAGAGGGTGAGGGATCTGCAGATGTAGCCCAAACCTTAGCACCTGGGATCTGCAGAGGGTCTTGCAGGGCCGGTGGCCAGTGGCCGGTGGGCTGTGCTGTGTGGTCCCAGGAGGGTGCAGGAGGCTAGGTTTAAGGCACAGTATGAAAGCCCCAGACTGGACTTGGATCCTCATTTTGGTTTCTTTTCTGGTCCTTGGAGTGTGACATTCCCAGGCTCACAGGCAGGATTTCCTGTTGGTTTCTGATCTCTCCAAGACTCATGGGTCGTGTTCACAGTCAAAGATTGGAATGTTCCTGTGACTCTGGGTGTGCTCCAGGAGAGGAGGCACGCAGTGTTCCGGGGAAGGAAATCCGGCCGCCCTAACCAAGCCCAGGCCGGGCGTCCAGGGTGGCTGGGGTGGCGCGGCCTAGGTCTGGGATGGGCTGCCTGGGCCACCTCATGGCCAGCAGCAGGAAGCTGGAAGGTGGGCGAGTGGCTGCGAGGCTCCTGGCTTCCTTTTGCCTTGGGCTCTTCCTGACTCCCGCTGCCACCTTCCCTGCTTCTTTGTCCCTCGCATGGACACAGGAGGTGGCTTTGGCCTCTGAGACCCACCGAAGTCTGGCGTGTCAGGCAAACTTGACTAAAGGGCTTTCTGGTCCCAGCCTGCCACACAGATTCCCAAACAAGAAAGCGGCCAGACTGGTGTGCCCGTCGGGGTCACCAGTCTGTCTCCGTGCTGCAGCCTGTCCTAACAGCCACAGTCCACAGTCCACCCCAGACCAGAGGAGCCCTCTTCCCCTTGCTGGCTGGTTCATCTGATCCGAGGGCATCTTTCCTGGGGTGGACACCTTCCCACCTGGCTCTGCCTGTGCCCCTGGCCCCATGGGGCCACACACATCCCTCAAGCACTTTTTTCATGGCTCAAAAGGTGGGGTGGATGCGACTGGGTCCCCTGGAAGTGAGACAGGCTGAAGATCTTCTCACAGATAGTGAGCTCACAGCGTGCCCTTCCCTGCTGTCCCCATGGCAGGTGTGACCACATAGTCATCACTTCCTGATAAGGCTGGGCATCTCTCTTTGCCCAGTTCTCCAGGCAGGTACCATCAGCCCATTAGAACTAGTGCTTGGGACAGAACCTACTTGCTTCCCTCTGGCAAAAGGAGTAGACATCGTCATCATAGGTAGCCTTGGCAGGGACAGCAGCTATGGTGTTGGAGTGCCATTGTGCAGTCTCGCCAGCCTCCTGGTCATGCCCGAGGGCCCCTGTGCTGGAGTGGAGCATGGCTCAGCACAGTTCCCCTCAGCATGCAGATAAGCCAGGACTCCCAGCTGAGGCCTGAAGCCAGGCTAGCCTGCCCCCGCACAGGCTGCATTCCTCTCTATAGCTGGTGCCCAGAATGGCACAGGGTTTAAAATTTATGAGCCATTAGCTGGCATGGTGGCGCACATCTGCAGTCTCTCTGGGGAAGCTGGGGCAATGGACTTCAAGTTCAAGTACGGCATGAGAAGCGTCAGCTGAATCTCAAAATGAAAAATAAAAAAGGACTGGGGAGGTAGTTCAGTCAAACCAATGCTCCAAACTCTAATGCTGAACAAATAAGCAGGACACAAAAACATATGAAGAACTCATTTCTAGAATTTTCTTCCATTTATTTGGTTGTGTGTGTGTGTGTGTGTGTGTGTGTGTGTGTGTGTGTGTGTTTAGGGTGGAACCCAGGACCAGGCACTTGCTAGGTGAGCCCTGCACCCCTGAGTTTCCTCTCTAGCCCTGGAATAGTAACTTTTTAGTGCTGAGGATGGAACCCAGGGCTTCACACATGCTTATGTAGGATGCACTTGCTGGTAAGCTCACCCCAGCCTGGAACTTGGAATGCTCAGTCAGAGTGTGACTGATGGGGAGTACCTGAAGCCCTCAACGTAAAGCCATGCAGGAGGGGGAGCCACTGTAGCTCAGCGTGGACCCTGCTCCTGCAGAAGGAAGACCACCATCACTTATCCCGGGGTGGGCAGCACCCCCATGGGCATCATCTTCCATCCGTCATCACTCCAGAGACTGGCTCTTGCCCTCTGCCTGGGGGTGTGGGCGTGGGAGGGTGGTGGTGGTGGCGGGGAGATGGTGGTGGTGGTGGGGAGATGGTGGTGGTTACATTCTTAGGGCATGTGTCCTGTGCAAAGGAAGAAACCACTATTCCCTGATGACCGGCTCAAGCTGGTCTCTGTCACCTGCTCTGTGAACTTGGACCAGTTACCTGATGTCTCTGAGTCTTACACCAGGTTCTCTGGGACAATGGCAAGAGTGGCTGCAGAGCTGCCTCAGGACTGAAGGAGGCTGAGACCATTCTCTGTGACTGGGCGATTCTGATCCTTTGAGAAAGGAATGAGAGCAGAGCACCGTGGTGCTGGGGTGGCCCCGCGCCGTGAAGACTGGGCAGCGTGGGGTCTGGCCTGGTGGCCCTGGCGTCCACCGAGCTGCCCATTGCCTACCGAGTGTGTGCGCCACATCTCATCAGCCTAAACTACAGCACAGCATGACAGTGGCCTGTTCCACGGCCGGTGCTGTGCATGGAGTGCAGGCCTTCCCCCCAGCCCCCCCCGCCCCCCGGGGTCCTGGTAACTCTAACCCAGTAGTGCTCACCTGGCTGCTGCCAGCCTTGCATGTGGCTCTTCGTGGACGAGCAGTGTGGCAGACGGGAGGCTTTGGGAGGGGGGCAGGCATCCAGCTCTGCCCGTGCCCCTGGGGCCTTGGGGTCCATGCTCGGCTCCCATATCTGTGATTGACGATGCTACCATGCCCAGGCTGGATGCACACTGCATTCCTAGCACACCAGCACTCAGGGTGCTCTACACAGTGGTCACAGGAGAGAGGCGAACGGCATCCATGCTGGGTGACTCAAGCTGGCGCCAGGTGGCTTCGCGAGCCAAGGCTGGCCCAGAGGTGACAAGTGGTTTTCCCTTTCTTAGAAAAGCACTGCAGGCTTTGAGCAGGGTGTCCATGGAACCTGCCCCGTTGGGCCTCCCCAGTCATGACCTCACTCCTCTCCGTCTTTTAGCAACATGTCCGACGCCTTGGCCAACGCGGAGTGCCAGCGCTGCCAGGCCCGCTTTGGTCCCACTGAGCGCATCGTCAACAGCAACGGGGAGCTGTACCATGAGCATTGCTTCGTGTGCGCCCAGTGCTTCCGACCTTTCCCTGAGGGGCTCTTCTATGAGGTGAGGATGCCCAGCCCCCCCCCCCCCCACGGGAGCCTTTAGCAGAGACACCAGGGCAGGCCTGAAGCAGCACAGAGCCATGCCCAGCACACTGGGTGGGCACCTTCACCTGTGAGCCTCCTCTGCCCCATGGCGTGCATCCTCCCCTGGGATCCGGGGCCCCATCAGATAGTGGTAAGGAACCCCACAGTGGGAGTTGGGTGATCAGAAAAGATAATGGTTGAGGGCACCTGAAGGAGGGAGCCACATACACAATTGCCAGTGGGCGGTATATAGGGGGGCTTCGGGGTCAGCAGGGAATGAGAGGGAGAGCGGCAGGAGGTGGGGGTGGGAAGTGCCTATCCTGTCCCTGGGCCGCCACATAGGACCATCAGCTTCCACCCCAAGAGACTGGATGGGTCAGGCTGGGGAGCCACAGAGCCACACCATCTGCCTAATGTGTGAACAGGATCCATGCGTGGTCACTGTGCTGAGAACTGACTGTGCGGGTGGCAGGGACAGAAGCTTAGAGGCCAGGGTTATGGCTATAAGCCAGATGAAGGGGCAGGGGCCCAGGCCAGCACACTCTGGCTCTCACAGGCCAGTGGTTAAATCTTCACTTTGCAAACCGTTGTTAAATATGGCCATTATTGGGCCAGGAAGGTAGCTCAGCTGCATAGGCACCTGCCTAGCAAGCACAGAGTCCTGAGTTTGGCCAGAACCACAAAAACAAACAGACAAACAAAATGTGGCCATTATTAAAAATCAAGTTATATATACACACAGCAAAAAAAATTTATTAAAAACAAAGGTAAGAAATACTCAAAACTCCTCTCTTGTTGGTTATTTTGTTATATTTCACTATTGTCTATTCTTCTGGGGTTATTTCTGTCCGCTGTACCTGTGTTATGGGGATGACACGTCTCTCAGCTCCACATGGTAGCCCGCTGAGGTTGGCTGGGGCACTTACGCCATGGCAGCGGCAAGTACCAGGCTGCAGGGTTCCCTGTGGAGAGCCGGCTACACTTCTTCCTGCTTGGTGAAGTGGGGACCAGGGTCAGGTGCTGCATGCATTTTGGGATGGAGCTAATGAGGGTGGATGGACGTAGGGCGCGTGACCTGCGGATGCACCAGGCCTGTCCTCATGGAGGCCTGCAGTCTTCTGAGAAGCACTGGAGTTGGGGAGGGAGTGCAGAAGGGGGACGGGCATGCGAAGCACAGCCTGACACCCTGGAGGTGCCCAGGAGACACTAAACTTACCCCCCACCTCCCCAGCTGCAGTCTGAAACATTCGCTCTGGAAAGTGGGAAAGCCAAATTTTCAAAAAAGAAAAAAATGGCCAGTGGAGAGGGAGGCAGAGACAGGCTTTGGCCACTGTGCCTGGAGCCAGCGAGGGAGCCCTGCTGTTGGATGGTGGCTGCCGGCCATGTCCACAGTGGCTTCCCTTGGCTGCAGGACTTGGTTCTTCTCCTTGGGACCCCCTTCCTGTGTCTCCTCCCTTCTCTCTCCCTTCCTTGAGTCTTTTGTGACCTCCTGGGTTTGGACTTCTCACATAGGAAGGACACAGGAACTGGGCTTCAAACTTGCCCAGCCCTCCCCAGCTGAAGCCCCGCCCCAGGATCTCAGGACTCTTGGGTGGGATTCTTAGTGGCCAGTTGCGGCCATCTGAGAGCTGGACTTGGGTTCCAGAGGCTCCCAGTGAGGGCCGGACTCCTTGGAATCACGGGTGACACGCGTGTTTTCTCTCTGTGCCCCTTTGCAGTTTGAGGGCCGGAAGTACTGTGAACATGACTTCCAAATGCTGTTTGCTCCTTGCTGTGGATGCTGTGGTGAGGGTTTGAGACA
>PVKN010014075.1:0-19447 GCA_004027915.1 Capromys pilorides | reverse complement strand
ATGGCATCACGCATCTGGACTGCAATCTTCACCACGTTCCGCGGGGGCGCCATGCTTCAGAGAGCCGTGCCTGTTTTCCACCAGCCGCAACGCAACGCCTCCTTCTCAGGGAGCACCTACTCCGGGGCCCCTAGACAGGTATACCTGTCTGCCACCTGGTCCTGGTGCCTCGCAGTTACTGTCCAGAAAGTTACCACTCACGACCAGGTGCTGCAGCCTTCCCAAGGGAGTCAGGGCTAGTTTCCGGGTTGGAGCCCCGGGAGCTGGAGTGGGACGGCGCCGGTCGTGGTCCGCCCCGCCGGAGGCCCCGCCCCATGCCAAGGTGCAGCAGGTGGGGGAAGGGAGGGCAAGTTGCCACACCTCTCATCCCAGCATGGCGACCCACCCAGTCCCTCCACCAATCCAGCACTGTCCCGTGAGGCCCCAAAGAACCAGGTCAGAGATAGCCTTAGGCATGGTCTTTATTCAATCGGATACTGTACAAATATTACAATTTCCTTTTGCTGCAAAAAGTATAAAAATAATCTTTATATAGGAATTCATTCGTTACTGTAAATCTTTCTAAATCTTTGTAAATGGCTCTAAATGTGAATAAATGAATGGAAATGAGAGGGTATCAGGAGGTTGGGCCAAGCCTCAGGGACCCACCTGCCCAGATTCCTAGACCTCATTTCCACCTTGTTAACACCCCTGCCCCACCCCAGGCCACCTGTAAGTTTCCAGGATTCAGGCTCAGCAGGAGGTGGGGGAGGGGCACAGGAAAGGTCCAGGGGAAGCTGTAGGGTGAGCAAGTAGGAAAGGAAAGCAAGGTGATAGCTGGCAAGTGCCCAGCTTTACCCCATGCTTCCGTACTAGGGGCAGGAACAGCAGGAACAGGACAACTGGCTAGACAAGCTGTCCTATGCAGGCGCTGGCTGATCTGTGCCACTGCGTGGCAGCTGGTTGGGACTGGGAAGGCTCCAGAAAGGGAGAGGCAAACACTTGGGCTCCATGGTGGAAAGGACTGAGCCCCTTCCCCACTCTGCTAGCACAGTGCCAGTGCCAGGGCAGGAGTGGCAGGTGTGGCCAGAACCATTTGGAGCACAGAGGCTGGGGAAGTCAGGAGTCTGTGGCTCTCAAATTATGCAGGGGTGGGGGCAGCCCCAGGCAGTCCCAGCTCAGTCTGGGTCCTGGCCACACAGGGCATATCTTCATTAGTCAGAGGTTGAGAACAGGCACGTCAAAGAGATCACAGACACCTTCACTCTCATCCAGGTTGTAGATGTAATCGTGGTCTCCAGGGGGAGGAGAAAGACGGAGGAGGGGAGCAAATACTGCAGAGAGTACTAGACTGAGAGTCTGGACCAAGACTCCAGCCAGCAGCCACCCAACCTGGGGCCACAGCCAACTGCCCACCCTCCCCAACCCTGTGGATACCCACCTTCTGAGGACATTAGCTCCTCCAGCAGCTCTGAGCTCATGCACTCTGAGAATAGAGAGAACTAAGTTACACTTGGGCTTCCACAAAAGTCCATGAAAGGGGGCTCCCATTCTGCTTTACCCTTTACCCTGGGTACCAAATGCAAAAAGGTCCTCAGAAGGGCAAAAATAATAGCCATAGCACTCAATGAGCCATGTCCATTATCCCTAGCCCCACGGTGGTATGTAGCCTACCTCGTGTAGGGTCAAAGATTTCTGACAGCTCTTTGGGGAGTTCAAGAACTGAAAAGACAAGAAAGCTGTGCTCAAGGCAGAGGTTCAATCTGGCCCCATAAGAATCCTCACCTACCTCAGATCCTAAACCACTCATCCCCATGGCTCCACACAGCTGAAATGTAGGCCCTGCCTGGAGCCAAGCTGCGGGCTGTCGGTCTCCTCTGCTAGATCTGAATGACTCAGTGCTGAGCCAAGGGTACCAAAGATCCATCACAGAGTACAGCCTCTCTACATCAGAGGCACTGCAGCGGGGCAGTGGTCAACAGACTCCCACCTCTCACTGGGCTGTGTGTGTGTCCTGTCCGATGGAAGATGCCCATCTGCTCCTACCTTTTCCAAGCACCTGTTACAAGCCAGGCTGAGACCACATCCTGGACCAAGTAACTTCACAGAGATGAAGTACACACTGTGATAGGGGATACTACCACCGGGTGATGACCCCATTACAAGTCTTTGACCAAAAGAACACATATGGAAAACTGACAAAAAGGAAACTGAAGAGGATCATGAGTGATATCTTTTTTGTGGGTCCGGGGTTCAAACTCATGACCTTGTGCTTGCCAGGCAGGCACTTGTGCCACAGAGTTATCTCCCCGGGCCCATGAGTGACATCTTATGTTAAACTTAGGAGCTCAAATTTTTTTCCCAGCAGACATTAGGGGGCCATTGAATGTGTGTGTGCATGTGTGTGCACACATGTGTGCGCTAGTGACTGAACCCAGAGCCTCTCAAGTAGACAGTATACACTCTACCAATGAATTATATTCCAGCCATGAAAGCACTTGTTTTTTTGAAGGGGGTAAAACCATTAAGTGAGCCTTCATACTGAGCTATTTTTCTAGTTCTTGAAAAAAAATTTTCAGACAGTGTCTTGCTGAACTGCCCGAGTTGGGCTAAAACTTCTAATATTCTACTGCCTCAGCCTCCACAGTGCTGGGATTACAGGTATATACCACCACACCTGGATCTGAAGGCACTTGCCATAGGGTTTCTGGGCCTTTCAGAAAGATTATTCTGTCAGTAAGGATAAAGAGAAAGATGTGGGTAAGTCTAGAATCTAGGTGGCCTCAAAGTGTTGAAGATACAAGACAGAAAGAGATGTCTCAGACAGAACTCATTTAGCCAATGTTGCTAGGTGGCAAGAGAGAGAACTAGGGTAACATTCAAGTGTTAAATGGTAGGGTGCCCAAAGAAATGGAAATGTAAACTTCAAAATGAAATGGGTTCACAAACAAGGGACTCACTGGAGATGCAGAAGATAGCAGTAGGAACAGAAGTATGGAGATCAGGCAATAGATCTAGACAGACCAGAGCTGGGGATCTTCCCTGGTGCAAAATGGGACAGAGTCCTATAAGAGCCAATGGCTAAGCAAGTGTCAGGGAGAGATGGAAAAGAAGCAAGTGAGGTAGAAGAGTGAGGACTACATCACTCGACCCCAAAACAGAGTTCTTAGCACGGAGCAAAAGAGCACCAGACCCAAACCACTCTGGAACCTGCTAGATTCAGCACCTCATCAAGTATAGTACTGCTACAGCACTGAGACAGGGTCCTACCAGATTCAATCTGGGGGTGAGTAGGAGCTGCAGATGGACAGGACCAGCAATTAGAAATAGAAAACAGCAAATTAGAAGAAACAGGAAAGATGAGATAGAACAGAGGAGGAACAAGTGTCGATTAGTGAGTTGAGAAGCTCAGGGACACCTCAAGGGGTAGAAGGCAGGGCTTGAGATGGGGTCACGGAGTTTCACACTGGTCCTAGCTGACAGAGCTCTGGTATCACACAGAAGCTGCCAGAGGAGGTTCTGTGTCTGACCTAGCACTGGGCTGAGGCTATACTCTCCTTGCTGCTCCCAGTGGGGAGTTACTCACCGCCTGTGGGGTCCACTTTGATGGGCTCAAAGGAGGTAGACGGGTTGGGTTCAGATGAACTGCTAGTGCTGCTGCTGCTGCTGCTGCTGCTACTGCTGCTACTGTCCAGCAGGGCAGAAGACTGCAGGGGCCGGGTGTCCAGCACTGCTGGGCCCAGCGGGAGTGAACTGAGTTCACCACTGTCCTTGCTCTCAGTTCCAGGGCCGACACTCACTGCAACCACATCCCCAAACCCAGTTATGTAGGAGCAGAAAGTGGGTCAGTGAAACTGGCTGAGCTAGAAACCACAGCCAGAGAGACCACAGTACTTCTGGTTCCCAGATCAAGGAATCAGGCACTGCCAGTCAGCCCAGAGAGGAACACTAGAAATGAGTCAATGAAGAGAACAAAGCCTATAGGAGAAAGGTTCTTGGACAACAAGAGTCTAAGCGGGGCTAAGAGGGTATACGGGTCTCAGATCTGGTTCTGGAAAGAAATCGCCACTAAGTGCCTCTGTTTAAAGGACTCATTCACTGCCACAGCAGGGGGTAGGGGTGGGACAGGGAACAGGGCGAAGCCAACTCTGACAGTCTCTTCTAAGCCTGATTGTGATGCTCCACAACACTACTGCCTCTGGGGCCCCAGAAGACAAGCCCATCACCAGCTGCCCACTGTGCCTTACCTGTGACCTCAGCTGCTGGGCCAGCCACTCCTGGGACTTCACTGCTTTCAGGAACAGGAGTAGAGGTGCTTAGCTGGGGACTGCTTGGACGTGAGGTTTCCTGAGGCTGGGCTAAGGCAGGCTTGGGCAGTGGCGGAGGGGTAGAAACGGCAGGTGAGCTCTGGAGCAGGTCTTCAGGAGGTGGCACAGGAACAGCCACAGGTGGTGAGCTCCATGCCTCCTTATTCACCAGCAGAACCTCAATGGGGCCACTCACACTCTTCAGATGAATTTGGTATTTCTTCTGTCCATTGAGACCCTGGAAATAGGAAATGGGGGACAAGTGGAACTGCAAGCAGGTATGGCTTTGCTTTATCCTGGGTCAGGGCCAGTATACTCTCCCACTCAGGCTAGCCATCCTCCTAGATAACCCCAAGCCCCAGGCCTCCCCCTACCTGCTCCACCCGGGCCTTATCAGGTTCCACAGCCAGCACCCGCCCTCACAACCAGCTGACACTGCCTGGATAGGCTAAGCACCCACCTCTGGGATGGGCACCTCCAGGCTGGTGCCTGATGGGGCCCGGATGGCCAGAAGAGTGTCTCCTAAAACAAGAAGGAAAATGGGTCAGAGCCATGGGCTCAATCTGATCTCAAAATGGAGATGCTTTCCCTCAGGAACAAAATAGGAGACCGCAGTCTCTAAGGGACTAGACAGTAGGCATCTCTCATCCCTGCAGCAGCTAGCCACCCAACTGATGCTCATCCCTTAGAAATAGGTATTCTAGCCAAGACTGAGGGATACAAGAGGGAATGGAAATGGGTCAGCTTCTATAGCCACAATAAAACTGAACTAATAGCTGGGCATGGTGGTGCACACCTGTAATCCCAGCACTTGGGAGACTGAGGCAGAAGGATCAGTGCGAGTTCGAGACAAGCCTGGGCTACAAAAGTGAGCTCAAGGCCAACCTGAACTGCATAGCGAGACCCTGTCTCAAAAAAGACAAAGAAAAAAAAAAAAGAAAGAAAGAAACTAAACTAATACTAAGTTGAAAGTGGGAGCTCCTGCCCCTGCATATGAGCATAAGAACATGTACACTCATAAAAGTGTCCTCTTTCTCTTTCCTTTGTGCTTCTGTCATGGCCAAACAACCAAATCCAGAGTACAATGCTCTTGGGGCAAACTCAAGGTCCCATCCCAAAATGTCTGTACTCTCTCAGTGTAGTTGAACTCCAATCAAGTCACACTCAAACCAAAGACTTACTTTGCCTGGTACCTCTTTGGAAAGGCCCCAGGAACCCGCTTAAGAGGTCAAACACTCCTTATAGCTCAATGCAAAGAGCCGTGGCTCAGCCCAGGTCCACCCCTACCTCCCCCTACCCAGGTTCTGCTCACCAGCAAAGCATCTGCAGATGTCTTCATGAGTCACATAGGCTAAGGTGTGGGGGGTTAAGGAGAATGGCCAATGCCCTGCTAGTCTCAGATGGTAGACCATGGAGGAGATCCAACTCTTTAAAACAAGTCTGACACACAAGCCCCAGAGAAAGTTCTGGAGCCTGGATGCACATGAGGGATCACAGGCTAAGATTGGAGGATAAAGGTCTCTAAAGAAAAGAGCCTAAAGCTGGAACCTAGATAGGGGATGCAGGATCATATTCCTACGAGGGACAAGGCTCAGGGTACCACAGAACAAACCCAACTGGATCAGAGGGCCCCTTGTCCACTCCCCCAAACCAGGGACCACCAGGAGGATATCAGCTGTTCTGCACATCCTCTGTGACATTCCGGATGCTCTGCTGCACCCACACCTTATGCTGGTCAAGTTCTTGCTCTCGCTGCTGCAGGTCTTCGATCTCTGCCTTGAGCTCAATCAGCTTGTCAGCAATCTCCCGGGTATTGCAGCCAGGCCCCACGCCCCTGAGCCAAGGAAGTAAGCCTGAGAGGAGATGCTGAGAATTCCAGATCCCATGGTCCCTGCTGGCCCCTGCACTCTCCACCCACACCCTCCCCCTGCCAGTCTGCTCTTTCACACATGGTTCCACTCACTTCCACTGGATGCTGTTCTTGGATTTTTTCTCGATCAGCCCAATACCTTCCAACACGTTGGTAATGTCGTAAATCCGCCGTTTCTGCCGCACAGCTAGGGTGTCAGCTGCCTGGCAGACAAAAAATAGTGGCGCACTTTCAGCCCCACTCCAGTGTATACCCCGGTTACGTTGGGGTGGTCTGGGAGAAGGGTTCCTTGGGTCCCAACCCACAGCGCCTCCACGGCACTACAGCAGCTCAGGCCCGCAGGGCGGAAAGACACCTGCGTGTTGTGATACTTTTTTCCCCACGTCAGCCAGGAAGGCCACGAAGGCCAGCACCTGCAACCCCGAGTGCGGCACACAATTTACACTCAATGGCTTCGGCAAAAATGAATGAAAGCCTCCGGGCCCTCTTTCGTGTGAGAACGTACATGGGTGGCGGGCGTCCCTAAAAGGACTCAACGAAGCCAGCCTGGGAGTTCTCGCTACCAGCCAAGCACTGGCCCACCATGCACCCCCTCCCCCCGTCGCCCCTTAGCCCAGGCCGCACCAGTTTGAGGTCAAGCACGCCGTCCTTGGCTTCCTGTAGAAGCGACACGAACTTGGTAGTGAGAAGTCCCAGACTCTTCTCGTGCCGGCTTGGGGTGCCCGGGGGCGGCGGGGCCTGCGGCCCGGCCTCCGCCATCGCGCCCGCCCGCCCGCCGCCTCCCCGGAGCCAGGCCAGGCCAGGCCGGCGCCGCAGCCACTTCCGCTTCCGTTCCCGGCCACCTAGCTGCCGGAACCTTCATCGCTGCTTCCTCTTCCGCCCGAGACCGGTTCAGGGAACGCGGCACAATTTCTGTCTGTATTCAGGGACGTAAAACTCCCGGGGCCATCGACAAATGTCTAACCGTAGAAGAAGAAGAAAAGGCCGGGCTTGGTGGCACATCCCTGTAATTCTAACACTTGGGAGGCGAAGGAAAGGCGCATCAGAGACTAATCATCCAGGCAAGGGTACCCCAGTACTGACTCCGAGCTCCAGATGCGAGAACTCACCAGCCAACACACCTGGGAGCTGGGAAATGAGGGCCTCTGTCTGAAAAAGTGGACTTGAATGGTGCACTCTGTAGTTCATGACAAGGCGGTCTGTCACTCAAGATCAACACAAATATCACGATCCCTGTCAGGCCACCCCTCACTATTGCCCCTCTCCCCAACAGCCCATGATCTCTCTACAGAGGTACATATCCTGCTCCAAAGGCCCAAATGCATAGTTTTCATACTGCAGTGTTGTCTGCATCCATGTCTCACACGTCACCAAGGTTGAGGCCAAGTCTATTTCATATCTTTCCTCAGCACTAAAAGGTTCAAGGTGGGTGATCAAGAATTGATGATTGAGGGAAAAGAAAGAAGGGACAAGAAAAAAAGAGAAGCGAAGAAGTGGAAACAAAGCTTTTGTAAGGAAGGGATGGGAATGGGGAAAAAAAAGAAGCAAGGTATATCATATACAGGTTCAAATTTCCTATGATAAATGCTATCATTATGTATGTCTACAAATGTACCAATAAAATAAAAAAGCATATGCACAGGGAAAAAAAAATTGGTCATCATAGGAGTACAACCCTGCCCCCACTCCTCCGGAAGTATTGCCCAGCCCTCTCCACTTCAGTGCAAATGCTTTTTCCTGTTGGGAATAATGTACCAGAAACTCAGCTTCCTTCCTTTCTGCTTTAGGGAAGGAGGGGCCTTGGAGAAAAGAAGGGGTTTCTGGGCTAGGAAGTAGGAGAAAGGCTTCCTTGGAGAGAGGAATTCTGCTGTGGGCCAAAGCAGCTGAAGCCACCAGGCCCCAGGAGCAGTGGAGGGCATTGCCAGCCCTGCAGAGGGGCAGAGGCCATTTTCTAGGCCAAAGCTGCTACTAGAGGAGTGAGAACGGGACCCCAGGTCAAGTCTGGTAAGTCTTTTCCCAGACTATCCTGGACATCTCAGAGCAGAAGCAGGGTCTTGGAATTGATGAAACCTATTTTCATTCTGCCTAATGTGGCATAACCCAGAAATCCAGTGGGCAAAAGCCTGCCAGGTGCTGCCTCCCCATCACACCCACCACTCTCATTTCCTGAGAGGCTAGGCAAGCACCTACCTCCTTTCTCAGAAGGGCTGAGGCAGAGGCAGCAGCCCAAGGGCATACCTATTCTGCTCTGACCCTTACCCCCACTCCCACCTTAGCTCCAGGCCTGTCATGGATTCATCAGTCAAGGACAAAATGCAGCCCACACTTCTCTCTGGTATGAGCCCTTTTGGGTGGGCTGTGGGAGGGCTGATGGCAAGAAAGAAGTGAAAGGTGGAGTTGGGTCCTCCCTGCCAGGTCTGGCTAGAGCTCTATAGGACAGTGAGGAGTGCATTGTCCTAGGGACAAGCTGAGGACTAGGATAGGAAGTAGGGTCAGTGACACAGCTTTCTGACTGACAAAGCTGCCCAGGCTCTTCCTGCCCAGTGCCTGAGTGGCCAGAGCAGGACAGGGCAGAGCAGCTGGCCAGAGGTGCAGCACTCAAGTGGGCCTCAGGCATCTTCTACCGGCCAGAGCAACTGGCCCGGCTGGGCCAGTACCGCAGCCGCGAGGTGCAGCGTACCTGTTTCCTGGAAGCACGCCTCAAGGTGGGCATGGGAAGGGGGCAGCAATGCTGGGGTAGGCTTCAGAGCTGTCCAGCCCTCATTTGCTACATCTCTTCACAGTCAGTGGTGCAGTCATACCTGGAAGGTGTGCAAACTGGTGTGTGGCAGCTGTCCCAGGCTCTTGAGGCTGTGCAGGGAGTCAATGAGGCCTTGAACCAGGCCCATGGATTGATCCAAGGCCTGGTTCAGGCTTCAAAGTCCCTAGAGGCCCTGCGGGAGCAGGTTACCCAACACAAACAACTGCAGGCCCTGTCTCAGTTGCTGCCCCGGCTGCAGGCAGGTGAGTTTGCAGAAATCTTTCAACAGTCAGTCCATAAACTTCCATCACTGATCAAGGGACTGGGGCATTGGTAGGCAACTTCATGGAGAGATGCGTAGGGTCCTAGGGGACATATGAAGTAGAAGGCAAAATCAACTTATCCTAGGGTTCTCACGCATGGGACATTTGAATCAGGATGGACTCCTGTCATATTGCTCTGGCCACCCTAGTTGTTTATATGTTGAAAGGACTGGGGAAATCCAGGTATGGTGACACAGCCTGTGATCCCAGAACTCTAGAGGCTGAGGGAAGAGGATTCCCAAGAGTTCAAGGCCAGCCTGGGCTACCTAGTGAGTTCAAAGCCAACCTGAACTACACAGGGTGACCCTGTCTCAAAAAAAGGTGGTGGGGTGGGGTTATAACTCAGTGGTAGAGCAAGTGCTTAGCACCTCTGGGGCCCCAGCATATTTCTCAAGCAGGGTAAGTGAACATCAACTAGCCTAGCCCCCAGTTTTTTCTGTCTTCTCTCCAGTATCTTTTGAGTTTTTTATGTTCCATAACTCAGTGACTTTCATCTCACTCACCAAGCCTCTAGAACTTTGCCTGAATCTTTTCAGACTGGTCATTTCTTTGCTGTAATGGTTGTTACATATTTTATACATCCTGCAGTCTTAGGGCCTCAGTGTCCTTTATTGTACCCATTGCACAGGTGGGAAGGCTGAGACCAAGGCTGTCTCCTTTCCTTCATTAGTGCCTGCTTCAGTGACCCACACAAAGATGCTGATTGATGCCCAACAACTCTTGGAGGCATATGTGAGCCTGCGGGAGCTGGAGCAACTACAAGAGGAGGCATGGGTATCCTTGGGGGGCCTAGAGTTGCCAGTCTTCCAGGGGCTGGGCCTTTTGGCTGAGGCAATGGGCCATGCTGTGGAGGCAGCGGCAGGGGCTGCAGGACAGCTGGCACGGACAGATCCAGCTTTGCTTGTGGCTGCTATTCGGGTAGCAGAGATGGAGGCTGGGCGCACACCTCCACAGAGACAGGTCCCCCGAGACTGGCAGCGGCGCTGTCTGCAGGCATTACAAGCAGGTCTGGAGCGGGCCCACTTTGGAACACCTGTGCTGCCTAAGCCAGGGGCCCTAGCAGAGTGGCTGAAGGCTCTGAAGGTGGCCCTGCCTGCTGAGTTGGCCACAGCTGAGGCACTAGTAGCACCTTGCTGCCCACCACATTACAACGTGATCAGGCTATGGGCCCATACCCTGCATAATGGCCTGCGCCATAGTCTGCAGCAGTTCCTCAAAGGACCTGAGCTGGAAGCTGCCGATGCCTTCGCCTTGCTGCACTGGGCCCTGCACGTGTACCTGGGGTCAGTGTTCTGGGGTCAGTGAGCAGCGGGAGGATTAGAGGCTGGAGGCTCAGTATGATGCTGGGCCACCTATCTCTAGGCAGGAAATGATGGGGAGCCTGGAGTTGGGGCCTGAGGCTGATGTGTCCCAGCTGGAGCCCCTCTTGACCTCAGAGAACATTGAGAAGTTGGAGGCAACATTTGTGGTTAAAGTCCAGGTGAGTAGTTGGGGCACAGAGAGATACTTTGTCCTCTGGCTGTGACATCTATTGGTAGAATCCCGTCTACCTGTCTCTGGCAGGGTCACTGCCATCCTATGTCTCATCCATTGTCCCTTGCTTCTTGACCCAGGCAAGTGTGTCCCAGTGGCTACAGAAGGCACTGGATGGGGAGGTAGGTGAGTGGGGACGGGAGCAGGAGCCCAACACAGACCCTTCTGGCTTCTACCACTCACCAATGCCGGCCATCATATTGCAGGTGGGTGGGAAAGTGATCAGGCAGGTGGGCACCCCTATAGGGAAGGGGAAGAGGGCAGGACTATAGGGCCTTTGCTGATGACTGCCTGTACCTCCCTGTAGATCCTGGCTGAGAACATTCATCTGGCCAGCATGGTCAGTGAGTCACTACAGCACCAAGTTCATGGCATGGCACTATCAGAACTGGGCACATTCCTAAAGAGGTCTGGCAAGCATGCACCCACTCTCAACCCTCAGCCCCACTCCCAGGGCATCCCCAAGGCCTCTGAATGGGGAGGACACACCAGTGGGGAAGGGTTCCTCCAAATAAGTACTTGGAAATGGGATGGGAGTATGGGGACTGGGCCTGCAGAGACATCAAGGTAGCAACAAATCCAGAAGCCACTCTGCCCATTGCAGCTTCAGTGATGCTCTGATCCAATTTTCCCAAGACCACCTCAGTGGGGAAGTCCTGGCCTCTCATTATGTGTCCTACCTACTGGCTGCCCTCAACCAGCAATCAGAACTGAGGTACTAAGAAGCCCTTTCCTCCCAGCAAAAGCTACCTTCACTAACCCCTACTTGGTTGTCAGTAGGTATCATTCCACATATGGTAGGCCACTCTGGGCCATACAGCTCAAGGTTTTGCTTTTTTTGAACTCTTGATCTTGCACTTGCCAGGCAGGCACTTATGCCGCTGATCTATATGCCCAGCTAGTTCAGGGGTTCTAACTGTAATTTTGGAATTACTAGCTGTGTGTCCTTGGGAGTTCTCTACCTGAATCTCACTTTTTCATTAGTATTATATGGGCAATAAGGGATTGGTTTGTGAGTCACATAAAATAAATGGATATGAAGCGCACACAGTGGCAGTTACTCGTCCTGCCAGCAAATATTTATTAAGACTTTATGTCAAGTAATGTCCGGGGCTACTATTGTAAACAAAACAAAAACTTCCCTTCCTCTTGGATGCTGCGCTGTTTGCAGTGGATACAGGAAGGACAGGCAGATTGATTTTTATCCTTTTATGGATGAGGCAACACAGAATGAAAGAATGATTTGCCCATGGTCATATCATGAATTAGAGGCAGGTTCCACTGGCTGTGCCTCTGTCATAGCTGCTGAACATCCCTTCTAGCCTTGACAGATACTTTAGTTCTCAGAATTCCTGGGTACTTCGTTTCCCGCACCCTCCTGCCACACACTTGCGCCACCAGGTGGCACCCTAGTGACTGAAGCACAAAGGGCCGTGCAGGCCTTGGCCTTGGTCCTGAAGTCGTCTTTTTGGCCGGTCCAGCGCCTCACTGTCCATCCTGCACTGCGATGGAGTGGCTCCCGGGGTCTTGGCTCCGGTACAAGCAGGGCTGGATGACCTGCAGAGGAGGATCTGCGGCCTGGTGTTGGAAGCTCTGCAGATGGAGCTCCAGGTGAGGCTTCCTCTCCGTCGAAATGTGGGCGGGAGGTGGCGAGGCGGTGTAAGTAAGGAGGCCTGCCGAGACTGCCAGCTGTGTATTTCTCCAGCCCCCTCTCTGACCTACCTTCTTCAGCCCCTGTTCGCGGCTCTGCCCTCGCGCCAATGGCTGTCAGGCTCCGAGTTGCTGGACCGTGTGTGCGAGCAGACGTCGAACTTCTGCCGGGACTTCCGGCGCGTTCGGAACCCCGAAGTTCAGGTGCGCTGGGTGGAAAGTCTGGGGCGGGGGGAAGAGGGGGATGGAAAAGACGATCTAGACCTATCTCGTCACTTTCCCTGCAGGTGCTGCTGGCCGAGGCAGAGCGCACCGTGGTGGTGCAGTATCTACACGCGTTGATGCAGGGCCGCCTCGTGTGCCGCAGCGCGGATGAGCGGACCCAGGCGGCCCAGTGCCTGAAGCACGACGCCGCCCAGGTTAAAGAGCTTTTCCTCAGTTTGGTGAGCGCTTGTTGAGCGAGCAAACCGGAGGATCTCTGTGATGGGTGGGAGTAAAGGCTAGCTAAAAACCCGACCCCAACGTCCCCAGGGTCTGGAGGAGACAGCGCACTGCACTCCGGTACTGCTGGCGGTCAGGGAGCTGCTGAACCTCTGCGACCCCACGCTGCTTGGTCTGGAGGTTGCAGGCTTGCAGCAACAATTTCCCGACGTGAGGTGCTGGGGGCCGAGACAGAGTGGGGAGGAGCCCGGGAGGGGAAGTGGGGGGCTGACCACCCCGGTGGCGTCCCCGCAGCGAGGACCATGTCTCTGCCCTGTTGGACCTGCGCGGCGACGTGTCCCGAGAGCAGCGCCAGGCGGCCCTCAGCTCGCTGGAGACCGGTCCGTCGTCCTCGCCCCGCACCGGCCGCCGCGCACTCTTCAGCCTGGTGCCGGCGCCTACGCCTGCGCTCTCCACCTGCCTCTCGGGGCTCTGCACCTGAGCCCCAGCTTTGTGGCATAAAGCCAACCCCGCCCCCGTACGCCTGAAAATCTGTTTGGGAGAAGGCTGATTGGGAGGGAGAAAATAAAGGTGCTGGTGGAGAGTAGTGAGTTCCAAGTACAGTGACACGCCGACGGTACCCTCGCCGCAGACCGCTGTACTGGCCGCGTACCTATCCACATCCGCTCTCTGCGTGGGGAGCCGGGTACGCAGGAAGGGCCTCACGTATTCGCGTCTCGACCCTGAGGGGGCGTCTCCGCAGCCCGGGTACCGCTGTGGAGTCGCTGGGGAAGTCGCAAAACTTGCGAAGGGGCGGGCCTACAGCAACACCCCCGCCCGGGGGCGCGGCGAGCCGCCAAACACCGCCCACTCAGCCTTGCGGGCCGGGTCCGCGGTGGTCCTCGGTGAGCGACGCCGCGGAGACTGACGTGAATCTGCGCGCCTTCTTGTGAGCGTGCGCGCCCCCGAGCGCGAGCGATCTCTGCGTCTGCTCTCGCCGGCTAGGAAGAGGGCGACCGGCTTTGCTGAACGGGAACCACGGGCGGCAAGAAGAGAAGCGAACAGGTGGGGGCGCGGCACGCGGACCTAACTCCCCATTCGTACTGCAGAAGCCAGACAAGGCCCGCTCGCGACTCGACCCTGGATCTGCAGGAAACCCCTTACTCCATTGTCTTCTGGCCCCGCCCTCCATTGGGCACGCTCTTTGCTATCCTTCGCCGCTTATTGGCTGCAGGTCACGCCCCTCGTGAATCTCTCGGTCCCCATTGGCTTCTCTTCCTCGTTAGCCTCACCCAAGGGTTCTTATTGGTGCAGGCCACACCCTCTTGTCACCAGACCCCGCCTTCAGTAGTCGGGGCTCCTCCCCCACCCAACCTTCATTCATTCTGCATCGATTACTGAGTACTTGGGATATGAAGGTGAGTCAAATCAGTCTCTGCCCTAAGGGATGGTGTGGGGACATGGACTTAGGCTCTAACAGTGACAACCTAGGGAAGTAAAAAATATGTATCTGTAGAGGAACTGGACCCTTTAGATGCCGGGAAAGCATCCCGGGGGAGGTGAGACCTAAACTGAAAGATGGTTAAACATTTACTCTAGGGAGACGTTGTGAGGGCATTCGTAGTAGAAGGAGCAGAAACATAAAAGAAACAGGCATATTCTGGTAATTGAAAGGAGGTAGTTCAATTGAAAGAAAGGAATATGGAAGAGCCTGGCACAGGTAAGAGCGTGGAAACAAATGAAGAGTCCAGGAAAGTGTACGTTTAGTTGAGGGGAATGAGGCTTGAGAGCTAAACTCTTTTTTAAGTAGCTGGTCACTAGATAAGGTAGAGGCAAGGAGGAAGATCAGGCCTAGATGGAGAAGCAAGGTGCTGTTAAAGATTCTAGTTCTGAAAAGGGCTCTTGTGTTTATTTATTGAGCAGCTGCTCTAGGACAGGTGCTGTTCTAAGTTCTAGGGACACAACTGTGAGCACTGGAAATGAGAAAACAGCTAGTGGTCAAATAAAGGAACATAAACTTTACTGCAGGGGCTGGCGAGATGGCTCAGCAGTCTAAAGCGCCTGCTTAGGCAAGCTTAGGCAACTGCAGGGACTGCAGCTTGATTCCCAGCACCATATACTGTGCCAGCCCCACCCCCGGGGCAGGCTGAGCTGACAATAAATAAATAAATAAATAAATAAATAAATAAAGTAAAAAAGAAAAAATAAACTTTACTGCAGTATATTTCAAGTGATGATAACTGCTACAGGAAACAATAATTCCTGGGTGGGTGGAGTTGTGGCCATGGGTCAGGTGGTTGACTATTTTATAGAAATGTGCTAGAGTAACTTTTCTAGTAACATAGTTTTTGTGCAGAAATTGGAGGAAAGTGACCCATACCTTTTTTTTTTTTTTTTTTTTTTTTGGTGGGACAGGGGTTCGAACTCATGACTTTGCACTTGCCAGGCAGGCACTTGTGCAATGGAGCTATCTCCCTGTCCCCTACCCATACCTTTAATGAGGAGAAAACTTTCCAGATAATATGTTCAGTTTGAAATACCTTTTAAAGGACTTGAGGAGTATTGTAAAGATTTATTTATTTATGTATGTATTTGGTACAGGGTCTCACTGTGCAGCTCAGACTCGTCATGATCTTTCTGTATTCAGCCTCCCCAGTGCTGGGGTTACAGGCATGTACCACCACTCCCAGTCTCCATAGCTAGCTCAGCATGTCCTGGGGGTGGGGCCAGTGCAGCACATGCCAGGAATCAAACCTGGTGTCTTCATTTGCCTAAGCAGGCTTTCAGTCCGCTGAACTATCTCACTGGCTCTAAGGTTTTATTTTATTTTTTTTTAAGATGGAGAAATAACAGCGTGTATACATCCAGTGGATGAGAAAGAGTTTGATGATGTAGGAAAAAGGAGAAATGTTGGAATTGAATTCTTGAGCAGGCAAGAGAGCTTTGAAGCTAAGGCTACCAGTCAGTCTTAGGAGGAGATTGGATTGAATTCAGCCTGGGTACAGAGTCAGAGTAAGCACCCTTACATTAACCTTGGACAGCCCCTGGAAAGATGCCTCTGATAGGAGACGGGCCAGAAATTGACTGAGATTTGCAAATTTCCCTCTTCTTTCCAAAAGCAGATTGGATTTGAACAGATGGCTTAGAAGAGAGGGCATTTCAGGTGGGAGCTGGTGTAAGCAAGAAGCACACAATTGTTCCAACTGCCTGAGGCCAAATGGGCAGTGGGATGTGGGTAGATGCAGGTGGGAGGGGTGGTGTGGGACTGAGAAGATGCCATATGTAGAAGGCAGCCTCTGGAGGCCCCTTACCTACGTTCAGCCTGCTGAGTTTGCATTCTACCGGCTCTTACACTGGGTTAGTGCTGAGCACAGCGGTTAGAATCGTGAGTAGGGCCTCAGTCCTCCAGAGCTCACAGACTAAGGGCATTTCAGTATACATCATCGAGATAGCTGTATAAAACTTGCCCTCTTGCTTGGTATGGTGGCTCATACCTGTAATCCCAGCACTTGGAAGGCTGAGACAGAAGGATTGCTGTGAGTAGGAGGCCAACCTGGGCTACAAAATGAATTCAAGGCCACCGTGAACTAAAAAAGCAAGATCCTATCATAAAAGTCAAATCAACCAACCAAATACCCACAATGACAAATAACTTCTTTTTGCTTTATTCAGCCTGGGCTACTTGACTAAGCCTACTAGAAGGGATGAACTCTGTGGTTGGAGTGGGGCACAGCAGGCCCTCATCCTGCAAGTGTCCGGAGGGTTCATGTGGGACATAGAGTCTGCTGCTCCTCAGACCACCCCACTCATGCTGGTTTTTACATGTCCTTCTGTGTCTTTAGAGGTCGACAGTGTGGGAACTTGGAGTGACCAGCTGGATGTGACACCCAGACAGAATGGTGTTGGACTCAGGGGCTCAGGTGTATGAGCGGGCACCTCCCAGCCCTCCTGCTAGTCCCCTGTCCCTACGCCGTAGGCTGAAGCCCTCAGACCGAGATGGGCCACAGCTGTACCCCTGGCCTCAGTCCCTGGCTGTGCCGCTGGCTCTGGCAGGCCCCACAGTGCTACAGCTCCAGCCTCAACAGCAGCCTTGCTCAAAGTTGCACTCGGGCTATCGTGGCCACATGCGTCGTAGCGAGAGTACCTACTCCGTAAATAGTACTGGTCATCGGGGGCGTGGCAGCCAGGGTCGTGCTCCACCTGGACGAAGACGGGACCTAGGTGGTGGTACCTTACGATCTGCAGCTTCCCTGCCTCACATTGCTAAGACTCGAAAGAATGTAGGCAATGGAATTGGCAAGAGCCCCTGTATGTTGGTGGCCCTGAGGCCAACCAACATGGACTGTGAACGGGAAAAGTTCTTCCAGTCCCATTATACCTATAATCCACAGTTTGAGTACCAGGAGCCCATGCCTACAACTGTGCTAGAGAAGTATTGTGAAGCCTCGGAACAGTTCATCCATCAGGTGAGTCCAGCCTGTCTACCTCACCCTGATCCTGACTTCCCAAGAGGCCCAGGCTGACCCAGCTACTATGGCTCTGTGTACAGGCGATTGGCATCATTGAGGCTGTCCTGGAGAAGTTTGGCACCTATGAACACTTTGAGGCTGCGACTGGGGGCCAGCTGCTGACCAAGTGCCAGATTTGGTCCACTGTGCGCAAATATATGCAGAAGGAGGGCTGTGTCGGGGAGGTGAGCTTACCCTGCCTGCAAGGCCCCTCCTCTGCATGCCTTGAGTTCAGATTGTGTGTTGGGTGGCCCTAGGCTAAGCTCTGCACCTAGCCAGGTGGTGATTCCAGATAGACCCCTGTCTCTACCCCAGGAAGGTGGGAGCTGGCTCTAAGCAGGGGTGGTGAGGGTGGGTGTGTTAGCCGGTGCCCAGCCTGGCAACTTAGTGGCATGGGTGAGCCTGCCTGCAAACTGGCCCCAGGGCTGTTAGCTATGGCTCAGAGTACTGCTACCTACAGATTGTGGTGCAGCTGAGTGAGGACCTGCTGTCCCAGGCAGTGATGATGGTGGAAAACAGCCGACCTACACTGGCCATCAACCTGACGGGAGCCCGCCAGTACTGGCTGGAGGGCATGCTGCGGCATGAGATAGGTCAGGCTGGGAGTGTGGTTGGGGGTGGGTAGGGATGAGTGTGGCGGGGGAGGTGATGGGTGTCCCAGTAACCCCTTCCTTTGTTTTTCCCCCTTCCCTCTGGAGGAGGACTGGCCCATTCCCTTGCTGAGCAGCTAGCTCCTCCCTCTTGTTCACAGAGGTAGGCCAGGACATGCCTACCCATTCTCTAGGCTCACCTTCATTCCTTGCTCCTTTGGCATATCATTTTCTTCTTTCAGTTCCGCTCTGATTTTCCTGACAGTGAGGGCAAGCCTTCTGAGGCATTAACAGACCAGAGGGATAATCCAGTGCAGGTGGGAGGCCAGATCCTAGGAATAGAACTGCTTGTGAATACATAGAGCCCAGTTTAGGAGGGCATGTACCAGCTAGGAAGGAGGGCAGAAGATACTAATTACTATTCCTTTCTGTCTCCTTCCTCATCAAGAATCCGGTTGCTCTGGGCAAGAAGTGGTTTTGTTGGGGGCATCAACCTAACTGTCCCAATGATTGATGTGGGCCATCAGGATGGGGGGACTGGGTGGTGCATGTTCCTTCACCTTCTCTAGGTGGACTGGGGTGATATGAATTGGGGGAGTTTAAGAGTGTGTATCCCTGGACAGATTAGGGAGAATTTATGCTTTTAAGCCTGTATGGGTTCTTCAGTGTGGGGTCACCTGAGGAGGGTCTCCATGGCACCTGGGATTGGGTGAGTATGCATATGTCTGGGGCTGGGGTAAATTTTTGTAAGACAATGACTTGGAGAGCATTTCAATCTAAGAGTTGCTACAAGAGATCCGCCTGGTGTGTCCTCCAGATGCCCCAGCGCCCAGCGTTGCCTCCTTGCCTTCATTGCAGGCACCCACTACCTGCGAGGTGTGAATAACGCGCAACAGCCGTGGCACAACGCTGAGGGCCGGTTGCAGTATGGGCTGCGGCCAGCCAATCCCACTGAGGAGGGCCTGGCCAGCCTGCACAGCGTGCTGTTTCGCAAGCAGCCTTTCTTGTGGCGCGCGGCTCTGCTATACTATACTATTCACCGTGCCGCACACATGTCCTTCCGCCAGCTCTTCCAAGACCTAGCTCGTTATGTGCAGGATGCCAATGTACGCTGGGAGTACTGCGTGCGCGCCAAGCGCGGCCAGACCGACACCTCCAAGCCAGGTGGGCACCACGCAGGGGCGGGGCCTGATCCGGGCGGGGCAAGGGGCAGGGCTCTTGGACAAGGCCTCACCACCCTCGCGCTCTCAGGCTGTTTCAGCAAGGACCAGGTGTACCTGGACGGCATCCTGCGCATTCTGCGGCACCGCCAAACCATCGATTTCCCGCTACTGACCTCGCTGGGCAAGGTGAGGGGCTGTGAGCCTTCAGAGGCCTTGGTCAGCTAGTGCTGACTGGTGAGAGGGACGTGGATGGAGGTTAGCAGAGGTGATAAAATGAGTCTGGTTGCCAAGAGCAGGTTTTTGGCCTAGCCTGCAGATTAGTATGTGTAGATGTTGCATTTCAGTAGGTTTTTTTTTTTTTTTT
>PVKN010014074.1:0-19439 GCA_004027915.1 Capromys pilorides | reverse complement strand
TGGGTTCAAGTGCAGGCTGCCAGAGGACATCCTGAGGAGAATCTGCCTGTGCCAAGGTGCTTCTGTGCCCTGAGCTCAGAGGGCAGTGCCGGGAAGGCCTCTTGGAGGACTCAGAACTTGAGTCAGAGTCAGAGCCTTGAAGAGGGCTGGGTTTATTTATTTATTTTTTTAGCGGTCCCCAAAAGTCTTGTAACAAAAGACTTTCAAGTGGAAACTGCTTTATTACACCCAGGAGGAAGGTAGTTGCCTGCTGGGCTGGCACGCTGGCGAGCTGAGGCCCTCACTGCCGGGCGCCTACAGCAGCTGCAGTGCCCCCCAGCACCCACCTGCCCGACTCAGCTGATCACAGGCATTGCTTGCTGACATTGCCTCTGGCCGTTGACTGCCCCTGGGAGCAGCCCTGCTTCCTGTCTGAGGCCTGACTGCTGTATCCCTGCTCCCTGTCCCCTGGTGGGCTCACCACGAAGGGGACCTGGCGCCTGCCTCCAGGTTCCACATGCTGCCCAGCCAGCTCAAGCCCCCCTGCCTGCCCAGGTCCTCCTGTACCCTTCCCTGCCAGTGCCACCATCTCCCAACCCTCTTGCATTTTCTCTGTGGCTGTGCTGTCCCATAGAGGCAGGGATGGGGCTTGGAAGGGCCTTCCTAATGGCAGGAAGCCAGAGGGGTTGGTTATCAGAGGAGCAAGGTGCAGGCAGGCCTGTTGGGCGGGTGGGCACTCTCCTTGCAGACAGCAGAACCGTCTACCCCAGGAGGAGGCCACGCAGCTGCAGGGCAGGGTGGGGACTGTCCCTGGGCCCCCGCATAGAATGTGCCTGATGCTAGGTGTGCAGATGACATCACAGCCCTCTGCAGTCCCAGGAGGGGGTCTCAGCAGCACAGACCTCAGAGGGCATGTTCAGGAAGGGATTTCCGGGCTGCTCTGAGGCGGAAAATGTGAGCCCGTAAGCTCCTCAACAGCTGTGTCCTCTGTATTGTTTGGGTGGCTGCCTGGAGCACCATGGCTACGGAATGAATACAAATGCATAATGCAGGAGGCCATCCTGGGGCGCAGAACAGGCTTATTCATTCCCGGTCTCCCACCTGCTCCCTGCCTGGCTCCCCTGAGACTCTGCCAGGACTCAGTGTTGTCAAAATTCATGTAGATCCTAATGTTATCTGGTTCTGTTGTCCTTGCAGCCCCGGCCCTCAGGAAGGGGGTGGGGGTCTTACAGTTTTATGTAAGTGAGGGCCTGGATGCACAGGGCCTGTGCCCTCTCAAACTTTCTGGGATACAGCAAGGCCCTAGAATGCAGGGGTGACTCAGGACCCCCTGTGGCCGGTGCCCCTGCAAAATTCTGGAGAAGCAGGCCAGTGCACTGTGCTCAGGAGGCTGCGCCTTCAGTTCAGCAGGGTGGAGATGGCACTGTGGGCAGAGGCATCTTCCAAGATGAGGGAAGACAAGAGAGCAGGGACAGCATTGTTGGAGATCTTGGGTCGACACCTAATGGGCAGCTAGGAGACTCCCACAAGCAAGTCTGGGTTGGAGCCAGGTTATGTATTTGGGCAAGAGACAAAGCCTGTAGAAGACAGGAGAACTAGAGACACCTTCTGCCTTCGCTCGAAGCTGCTTACACCTCCCTCTGGGCAAGGAACCAGGCCAGGGACAGGATCATCAGTAGGACCATAGGTGCACATGGCTAAAGAGGCTACCAAGATGGCAGGTGGGTTCAGTGGTCAGAGGTATAGGGTGTACAGTTGTGGGCTTATACAGCCCAAGAGTTTATAGTAGGCTGCTCCCTTTCCTTCATACACCCCATTCTTCTCTGATAATCTTAGCTAACCGAGCAGCCAGCTCATACTGCCCGGTTGCACAGAATATATAATCTGTGCAAACATGTTAAATTATGTAACATCCTGCATTAACCATAACGGATGTCTGGCTGGGATTACAGTTGTGTTGAGTTGCGCTTGACTTCTTCACATAAGTGCTTTTGAGGTGAATATTCAAAGATGTATTAATTACCATTTTACATTCTTTCAGTAGCTTTAAATCAGTAAATTCACCCCAGGTCTCAGACATTTCTTAGCACCCTTAAAACCTGCTATTACAGAGCCCTGTGTCTGGGCCCAGCAGCCTGCATCTGAAACAGGCCCAGCCCCAATCCGGTCAGCTGTCCAGGTCAGCTGCCCGAGCTCCCTGGCTGACCTTCCTGTATCTGGTGCCCCATCCTCAATCCATTGTCTTTTCTATATGGCTTCCAAATTCCTCATCCCGACATACCACTCCTCTTTGTTACCTCCTTCCTTCTTGGTCTGTGATGGTGACTGGGATCAGGCCACACCTGCCCCTCATCACCAGCTCTCAGCCCTCGTGGGTCTCAGTGTCTCTCTGCCCCAATGTAGACCATCCGGGCCTATGTTGCATCAGGAGTTTTGTGGGCCCTTGTGCCCACTGCGCCAAGTCCTCCATTTCCACCACTGTTCTGCTTTTATCCAGCCCAGGAATAAGAAAGATGCAGTAGGACCACCCAGGCCCAAGATGCAGTTTTGTACGCACAAGGACAAAAAGTTGTGACCGCACGCATTTTCCTCCACAGACTTTTACTTCCGTATTCCTGGTCCTCTCTGAGAAATATCGCCTAAGGCCTCTTCACTCTGACTTTGTGCTGATCTCCCATAGGAGAGGCCATGCCACCCCTCCTGTTATATGAGGAAGGATAGCTCCTGAGGTTTTCAGGTGACACTATGTGGGAGGGAGGACCAGGTGGGAGCTGGCTTGTGGGTCAGAGTCTGCAGAGGGAGATTCTAACAGAGCAGGTCAGCAAGCCTCCGAATGAAAGGCACTGCTAGTAGTCACTGATTAAAATAATTTTATAATTAAAAAAATAATCAATAGCACTGTAATTCCTTCCACCCCTATACAGTTTCATCTTCTGCAGTTGAAGTTACCAGTGGTCAACCATGGTCTGAAAATATTAAGTGCAAAATTAAAGAAATGAATAATTTCTAAGTTTTAAATTGCACAGCATCAAGGGGCCAGGGAGATAGTTCTGTGGCCCAAGTACCTGCCTGGTAAGTGCAAGGTCATAAGTTTGAACCCCAGTCCCACCAAAAAAATAAAACTAAATAAATTGTGCACCATCTTCAGGAGCACAAAGAAAGCTCTCACCGTGCATCTCCAGTGTGCCCAGGATGGGAACTGTCCCTTTGTCCAGCCAATCCAACCCGCATAGCTGCCTGGCGGTCACTTAGCAGCTGTCTCATTTATCAGATCAGCTGTGGCAACATTGCAGTATTCGTAGTCCCATAACTCATATTTTACTTATTAAGTAAAATTAAACGGCCCCAGAGTGCAAGAGAAGCAATGCTGGCAATTCAGATGTACCAAAGAGGAGGCCCAGAGCACTTCATTTAAGGGAGAAGGTGAATGTTCTCAGCTTAATAGGGAAAGGAAAAAAATCCTGTACTGAGATTGCTAAGACCTACGGATGAATCTTGCCTGTAAAGAAGAAAGAAGAAATACGTGCTAGCTTTGCTCTCTCACTTCAAACTGCACGAAAGAGCTTTGTTGAGATGGAAGAGGCACTAAGTGATTGGCTTCCATACTAGCTGTGGTCTCAGGCTTCCTCTAGGAGTCTTAGATAGAGGAATTACTATAATGAAAATTATCGTTAACCTTCTAATGAGCATCTACGTTCTTGGAGGCCCTATTCTGTGCACTCTGTATGTATTAGCTACTTAGTCCTCACAGTACTCATGTACAACAAGCCAGGCTCAGAGCAGATCCCAAAATGCCCAAAGTCACACGCGCCAAGGTTCCCAGGCCTCGCCCTTGCTCCCTCACCAGATCATTTTCTCATCAAGAAGCAAGTGCAATGTACTAGTTCCTAGGAGAACATAGTGTTCCATTAATCTAATCTGTCTGTCCTTCAATAATACCAAGTGGTTTTAATTATTCTGTAATGTCGTTAAAATATGTTTTAATAGCTAGTATGACCGCTCCCACCCCATTACTCTTTGAATATTTTTCTGTTTCTTCTTTTCCAGATAAACTTAATCAGTTTGGTGCAGTCTCCCAAAATCCTGTTGGTGTTTTAATTGTGATCATGTCGCATTTATAGATTATCTTAGGAGTTAAGTGATATATTGAGTCATTGAGTACACCAATCCAAACATGGAGACTTTTGTGTATTCCAGCTTTATGTTATGTTTAAATTTGTACTCTTATAAGCCCACACAGTTCTTATTATCCAAAGGTATTTCATCTTGTTTTTATTATGAAAGCAATCCTATCATCCATTATGTTTTCAATTTATTATTTGTCTAGAAGGAAGCTGTTGGTTTTTGATGCTCCGTTTTACAATTACCCAGTCGATTCTTTTTGCATATTCTAGGTATCTCTTGAACATCCTAGGTATACCGTCATGTCCTCTGGCAGTTTTCTCTCTTTATCTAAGTTTTTAACCAGTACTTCCAGAATAGTGATAATAGTGATATTGCTGGAATAATATCATCTTTAATAACTAAATCATAGGTCACTATTTGGTCATGCCATAGTCTGTTTCCTATTTTGTATGTTTAGGTTGTTTCTAGCTTTTTCTGCTTATAAATATCACTTCATGAGATGTTTATACTTCTGTCTTATTCATTTATGTCAGTGTTGGGAATAAAAATAATTGGGCCTGCCAAATGGCTCAGCGGATTACAGCAGGCGCAGGGGCCGGGGGTTCGATCCCCACACCTGCCATGCCAGCCCCACCCCCCCAAGTTCACTGAGATGGCAGTTGAGACTGGGCATGGTTGTATGCCTGTAATCCCAGCCCTTGGCAGGGTGTGAACAGGCAGATCACTACTACTCTGATCTAGTAGAGAGACCCTGAACACCCTTCCCTGAAATATATATAAAAAAAAGGAATAAAAATAATGGATCAAGGACTATGAACTGTTTTTGAGATTGGTGATACTAAACACCAAATTTTTCCAAGAAAATTCTCTCTTACCTCCCTAAAGTATGTCCTTCAAAGCTTCACGTGTTAATATCTGGCAGAACCTCAGGCTGGGGGAACCTCTTCTTTAGAGAAATGTGTATTGTGTGACTTGGTGCTTAGTGTTATCTGGAAGGAGTTTTATAGTGACCTTAGGTATAGTTAGGAACAAGACACTGGCATCAGAATGGGTTGTTGCTGATGCCAAATCCAGCCTCTTAGGGCTTCTGGGGTTAAAGTAAAAAAAGTACATACTCTCCTTACCTCCTTCTCAGAATCCTCCTCCATTAGAAACTGTTGTAAAGTACACAACCATCAGACACAGGCTTTGATATTGTCTTGACTATTTCCTGTTCTGGCCCAAGAAGCCGCAACGCTGGGGCAGTGGTTGTTGCTAACCATGTGCAATAGCCCTGGGGCTTCCTGCTCTGGCTCCTGTGATCCTGCTGTCTGTTCTACACATGGAGGTCTCACTTGCTCTTCTGTTGCTCTCTGGGCATCTGGTCAACCCAACCACACTGTGCTCAGCTGCTGGGCTGTGTCTTTTAGGAGCCTTTGACTCTCCTTGTGGAGAAAGAAGTGTTCTGAGTTTGTGTCTCTCCCCTCCCTCCCCAATTCATATGAAGTCTTAACTCCCAGTGCCTCAAAAAGTGACTTTTTCTGGAAATAAATTCATCACCATTGTAATAAGTTGAGGTAAAGTCATTAGGATGCTCCCTAACCTACTATGAAGGGTGACTTTATGGGAGGTGAAATCTGGACATACACAGAGAGGATGCACGTGAATACCAAGGCAGAGGCCAGCATAATGCATCTCAGCCCAACACTGAAGATTGCTGGCAAACCACGGGAGCCATAGGGGAGGCGTGGAATGGCCTCACAGCCCTCAGACTGACCCAGTGCTGTCCACTTCTGCATCTTAGACTTTCACCCTTCAGAACTGCATGCTGGTGAAAGCTTGCAGATACCCAGTCAGAAGTCCATGAGAAGGGATCAGGGCCTTCTCCAGGAGCAGGCAGGTAAATGTTCCTATGGTGGTAGAGTTGCTTGGTGGCCTGCTGAGGTAGGGAAACTTATAGAGGTAGAAGAGTTCACACAAACATGCACCACCACCACCACCGCTGCCTGCAGCTCTATGAACACAGCAGGACAAAGTGTGACTTGTCAGAGGCCAAAGGCATAACCCTGGAAACTTCCAGCCAGACTTTCCCAATTGACCACAGAGGAGCTCTCTGTGGAGAGGACAGACAGACTTCAGAGCCCAACTCTTGTCTCCTTTGTGATTTCACAGCCCACACCAGCTTGATTCTGCCCTGCTATAGTGGCCTGGCGTGAGTGGTCTGAGGGCCTAGCTTTTCCTTTCTGCCCTCAGCGTCCCTTACTCTCAGGCTGGGCTTGGGGAACACCTGACTAAAGACTTAAAAACATAGCCTACCATGATAGTACATGCCTTTAACCCAGTACTCTGAGAGGCAGAGTTCAGGTGATCAAATTCAAACCCAGTCCTGGCAATAAGCAACTGAGGATGACTTTGTCTCAAAATTAAAAAAGAAAAAAAAAGAGGGCTGGGGATATAGCACAGTGCAAAGGCCCTGGGTTCAATCCCCAATATCACCACCCCCTGAAAAAAGAGAAACTCTAAAAAACAGACCTGACAGGACCAGAGCCTGCGACCCCGTCTGTGTGGAGCCCACCTCCACCACAAGCTGGCTCTGCGACCTGGCCAAGTCCTTCAGCTTCTCCAAGCCTCTGCCTTCTCATCTGTAAAATGGAGACAGTAACTCTTCCCTGAAAGTTCTCCTGAGCAGGAAGGAACATAGTGCATGTAACCTGCCTGCCTTAGTTACTTTTCTCTCGTTCCTGGGACAAATACCTGATACACAAGCTTAGGGGAGGAAAAGTTTATTTAGCTCACAGTTGCTGGAGGTTTCAAGATGCTGCCCCCGCTTTATAGGGTCTGGAGGAGAGGCTGGGGTGCTGCCGTGTCCAGGATGATCTGCTCCATACCTCCGCAGACCACTGCCTGTGATGGGGAGACCTCTGACAGCGCATGCTGTCAATGTAATGGTTTTCTTGGCCGTGCCCCTCAAGCCCCGCCCTGGTCCCTTGGCCCCGCCCCTCAACCACACACTTGCCAGCCCCATGATTTACATGAGGCTTTGGGAGGACAACTAGATACAAACCATAACACTCCCCAACACAGAGCTTCCACAAGGATGGGATCACTGTGGCACCACAGGGCTCCCTGCTGGCTGATCCCCAAATGATGGGCAACTTGGTCCCTCCTAGCTTATCAGTACATTGGCCTTCCCTTCAGCTAAACAATCTAGCAACTTGCTAAACAGAAGATGTGTGCATGATGCATTAATTAGTTGCAATGAGTTCTTCACCAATTGTTGCTACTCACTGGCCTTTGCAGAACGGAAACTTTCTGAGTTTTTAGTGTGGCATTTTGGGGAGACACTTGTCAGTTCCTGTTGCTCTGTTGCAAGCAGTGTGCCGCCACTCCTTGGCCTTGTGCTCTGTGGATGCTCCTACAGGCATGCACTTGGGGCCTTGCCAGTCGGGCAGCAGAGGGCTGTGTGGGTCTCATAAATTCTCTAACACACTAATAGTTTATTCATCTGATCAGGCTTTCTTTGGGGGTCATTCATCTCTTCATCAAGGAGCAGTAATTATACAGGTAAGAAAAACATAACGAGGCAGAAAGAGCATGAGGTCAGAGTTATAACAGGACTTGGGGTCTGGCGGCAGCTCGATGCGGCAGACACTGGAGGGTGGGCACAGCCCCTGACTGGCTGTCTAAGCATGTACTGAGCACATGCCATGTGCCAGGTGCAGAAGAAGCAGCAGTCGCAAGCCAGTCAGGGACCCCAGCCCAGGAATTTACAACTCAGCCGAGAGGATGGACATCACAACTGACTACAGAAATCATCCCCTGAAGGGGAGCACATAGAGGATGCCAGGGGACTTAGGGGCTGTTCTGTCACGGATCAGAGAAGGGAAACTGAGGGAAGCGTGAAGCGCAGAGGAGGTATGAACCAGCGAGTGTCTATTGGGGGAGGAGTGTGAAGACGAGCTTCGCCAGAGGGAAGCAGCAGCTGGTGCAAAGGCCCTGCAGTGAGGAGGAGCCTGGTGCAGTTTGGGAACCGAAGTGAGAGGTGTTGTGCAGAGAGCATGGCCGGAAATGGGCTTGGGAGGCAGGCGCATCTCCTAAGTGCTGATGTCAGCAACCAGGAAATAAAGCTTGCTGCTTTATGATGTAAGGGATGTAAGGATTATGAATGAGTATAACTAGGGGTGCAGGGAAGGTGACACACTCACTACTATTGAGAGTGAGCCAGTTGGGGCACTTCTGAGACGCCTTGTGGTCCGAGTGGTTGCCCTGGGAAAACACCACCAAGGAGAACTGTGCCTGGCAGAACCCCTCAAGCCTTGGGGGAGCCTGAGGGGAAAAGGTCACACTTCTGTCCCTCCTAGCCCCTGGATTCCAGAGACTGCTGATCTTCCTGCCTGCTGGCCAAGAATCCTGCTGGCCGCATATGCACCGCACCACCCTCTGTCCACCCCCTATATTCTAGACTCTAGTATTTCCTGTAGCTTAAACTAGATATGGGAATTTGAAGAAAAAGAATAAGAGAAAGAAATGGCTCCTTAGTAACCATGACTGTGCTGTGCTTGCATAAAACTCTGACATCCCTGCGTTCCCAAGACAGGGATCAGGTGCGATGGCTATTGTGGAAGACAGGCCCAGTGGAAGCGGCAGCCTCCAAAGACAGCAACTGCTGCAGCCCGGGAGCGGGGGTGTGCTCTGAGTTGGTTGCACTTCAGACCCAACAGACCCTTCTAAGAGGCAGCTCATCCTAAAGCAAGAGGCCCTAAGAGTGGACTCTGGGGAAGGCCACGCCCCACAGTGCAAGTCACAGGGAACAGATGTCGGAGGTACTCAGTTCAGGCCAGGCGTGGGCACAGCGGGCCCCAGTTTACTTGCTTGGTGTCCTTGGCCCTATATGAGAGTGAGTGGAAAGGACTCACTTGGGGCCTTGGAAGGAGCCCATTTCTGCTCTGCAGTTTATTAAAGGTCCTCTCGGATACTATTTGCAGCTCATTGACACCCCGCTAATTTATACCAGCTTGGCCATCTGCCTCCCATTCCCAAACAGCAGAAAAGCACATGAGAGTGAGGAGAAGGTGCCTCCAGAGGCAAAATCATCAACCCATTCCTCCATCCCTGCACCACCTGCCTGGGATCCAGGAACCCAGGATCTTTGGACCAGGACAGCAGCAAGAACCCTCAGCCCGGCCTCTCGGGATAGAGGCTGCAGCCCAACCTCAGGAGCTCACAGTACAAGGCGGCACTATCAAAAGTGACTTTGTTTTCTAATCCTGAATCCTCTAAGATGGATTCAGTTATGTGTGGGGTGATTGACTTAAGCTGAGAGCATAATGTGTTCTGGATAATAACCCCCTGAAGGATACTGTTCATTATCTATCGAGGGGCACAGGTATCGGGTAGACAGGAAGAGTCTGCGGGTACAGGGTTGCAGGGAAGCCCTTGCACAGAGCTGAACCTGGTGGGATTAGGCTGGAGAGGCCATGCAGGCGGGGAATGGCAAGAACAGAGGCAGGGGGCACTTTCCCTCCTTGGAGAGGAGATAAGGTACCTCGAGTCTGGCAGGAGGGAAGTTTGCGGGTGAGTCCCGAGGGGAAGCTGCTGGGGCTGCTCTGTGACCTGGGCACACTGCAGGCCCCCTGGGGGCTGCACCCACAGAAGCTTCTTTGAGGCTTTTGGCTGCACCCCCAGGATCCCTTCCCCATGGCTTCAGGCTGCTGTTGTTCTTGGCAGCTGGGGTTCTGGAAATCTGTGGGACAAGAAGGCCTGGCAGAGCTGAAGGCTGCCTCGCCCCACGCCCCGCAGGCAGGTGGCTGATGTCAGGCAGGCGATGATGTCTGTGGGCCTCACCGCACAGACCCGGGCAGGGCCCACAAGGGCATCCTAGGAGCCGCTGCGGGCTGCAGAGCCAGGCCATCACAAGCGAGCCTTTGTGGCCCCGTGCACGGACCAGCCAAATATTTTCCTTGACACTTTATGAGGTGCTAGCTCTGCCCATTCAAGCTGGGGGAAATAAAGCGTCACATAATTTGTGCTGTTAGAGCTGAGAAGATTTGAAGTGAACCAATGATCCTTTTGAGAGAATTCTGTGCCCTTGGCAAGGCCTTGCGGCTGGGGGGAGGGGCAAGCTCAGGACCTCACCTCTGGGAGGCCTGCGGGTCCTGTCCTGGCCAACTGCAGGGTTTGCAGACACAGAGAATAAAGCATGGAGCCTGGAAAATCAGCCCAAGACACAGTGTTAGAGGCAGAGGCCGAGCGCCAGAAGACGTCAGCACCTTGCCGTCGGGCCTGGCTTGGATTTCTTTCCCACAGGTGAGGGCCAGTGAAGAGGCCAGCAGAAAAGGATGGTGGGAATGCTTCCTCAAACCTTGCCTCATAGCAGAGAGGATTCTAGAGGGCTTTAGAGGGGTGGGGAGGGGATGTTGCACTCTGCAATTGAAAAGCATCAGGCTTATGCAGCCAATCGCGGGCAGCCACACACATGTAGGGATTTCTGGCCTCCCAGTGAGTTACTGTGTTTCCTGCAAAGACCCCTTTCTGACTTCCCATGATCTGTAGTTTCAGTGGTAGCTCTGCTTCCTTTTTGCCTCTAGCAATAGCTATCATTTGTTTGAAACTTGCTGAGTAATGCTAAGCCTCTCAGTATGTAATTCATTCTATGGTTTATTTCAGTAGTTAATTCAACTGAAATTCATTGAACTCCTACTATATGCCAGCCACTGAGGATGCAACTGTGAGCTTCTTCATGAGATCCCTATTGTCTTGATTACATTTCCAGAATTAATGAAGGAAAGGTTTATTTAGGTCACAGTTTGTGGAGGTTTCAGTCCATCATCAGCTGGCTCCAAGGCTGAGTGGCACGTGGCAGAGGGCAGCAGTTCAAGACCACAAAAAACATCAAAATGGCAAGAACAAAAAGGGAAGAGGGGCAGCAGAGAGCACGCGTCTCTTCCTACCTTTTATTACATCTAGACTACCCACCCCAGGGTAGGCGTGGCACTCACACCCATGATCTCAGCATTGGATCATGAATTAGTCACAAACTCTAGAAGCTGCCCCATGACTACTCGAGGCTTTGGGGGGGGGACAACTAGACACAAACCATAACACCTGTGTATAAAGTATTGAGCCCATTGCTATAGCTGGATAATTGATGCTCATGGAGGAGCAGTGATTTGCCAAGGATAAATAGCCAGTACCTGGCAGAAGAACTGGGCTTCAAACTAGGCCAGTGTGTGATTACCCATTGGCAGAGTTAGGAAGCAAGTAATCAGTAGAAGAGGTGCCTATGCAACCCTGATTACAGTTCTTTGGCTTGCCTTTGAAAGCATAATCATATTGGTCATAGGTCTACATGCTATTGTTTTAAGATAACAGAAGAATACATTTCCTTAACAGCAAATCCCTGAGGGCCCCTTAGAATTACACATTGCACGTGGTAACTCTCCATCACCACCTGGTGGTGTAGCTTTTGCACAATGGGATGTAAATCTCAGCACAGACCACTCTACCCTAGATTGTTGCAGGGCACTGAGTCAGCCGCTTGGGCTCCTGGGGGCCACAGACCCTGATTGTTGCAGCTCCTGTATAGACTAGAGACTCCCTTCTAGTGTGGACACTCCTTGTTTCCTTCCTGTGTCACACCGGACTTGACAGACCTCAAAATTCTTCCTTAAACTCCTCAGACTTCCTTGAAGTTGGGCCTCTGCTTCTGAGCATGAGCTGGGCCCGGCTCCATGCAGCAGCTGTGTGCTGCACTGCGCAGTGCAGTGTGCTACACTCTGGGCTCTCACCCTGGCTGGGATCTCTCTGTCTTTGGTCCTCTCAGGTCATTTCTCACCTCATGCCTTTCTTCACCAGAGCAGAGGTCTTCTGCACACACCAGCTGTCTCCATCAGGCTTGGCTTGAGGTCATAGCTCAGGAACTCAAGCTGCAGTCAGGAAGACTATTAGTAGCATTCTACTGCAGGGAACAGAAAGCCTGACCCAGAGGGTGACAAGTTAATGAATGGAATGAATGTGTTCTTATCCCAAGTAGTCCTGAGGTACATCTTGCTTTAGTTTTGTTGTCTTGGGTTCAACACTCTTGCAGGAACCTGGCTTTTCTCATCTCTTCTTCCTTCCTGTTTAATGAGATGCTTTTCTGGACTGTAGGGCCTGATACTCTCACCCAACGTGAAATAATACAGCCTAAATAAAGGCATTGCTTCCATGCTCAGCTTTCTGTGGAACGCCCTCCTGAGCCTGTCCTGCACACATGTCCCAGAGCACCCATGGTTGGGGTCCAAGTGCCACCAAGACCTGAGCCACCTGTTTCCTCCTCTTATGGAGCAGGAACCAGAACACTTGCACCACCACTGCCCAATGTGAGTCCCGAACGGTGCTCTGAGTGGGCCTACTTGGGTCACGTGGACCAATCCCTGTGGCCACTGAATTGGAATGTGGTGACTGACTCAGCTTTGGGAAGCTGCTTTACCAAACGAGGTGAAGGATGCTGGAGACAAAACCACGAGAGACTCACTAGTAACTAACACAAGAGTTTATAGAATGAACAGAGAGAGTTCCTTAGGCTCCCAGGTCTTCCCTTGGGAGTATCTCTTTAATGTGAATATCATACTGGAAGTAGTGGCCCATCCTTAAATCTACTCCTCTGACCTCTGAGGTACACTTGGAGATTTTATTTATTTGTTTATAGTGGTTTCTTTCACTATTCTGCCAGGCACAGAAATGTCGAAAATTTCAGTGTCAAAGGAGACAGGGACTTCAGCCCTAGCCCTTCCTGCTGTGGATAGGGACCAGCAAGGGTCAAGGACTTGCGGAAGTCACACAGGCATTTGCATTGCAGAGCCCTAGACCCTGTGCCTGGTAGCTCCTCCCCAAAGATGCTGGATTCTGCAGACTTCCCCAATGGCAAGCAGGGAGGCAGCCAAAGTGAAGGCCCAGATGCCCCTTTTCCATGAGCAATCCTCAAAATCAATTATCCACAGGCAGGCAGAGCAATGGAGCAGGCCAGCCGTGTGTGCGCCTGGGTGCAGCTGCTGAGATTACTTTTTGCTGCAGGGCATCCCGTTCTAATTGTATTTTGCTCAGGCTGATGTTAAGAATTAACTTGCCCAGCATTCAAATGAGGCCAAAGGCGGAAGTGGTGAAAGCAGACTCGATAACCGAGGAGGGGATCCGCAAGAATAGATGTCCTGTGTGGTTTTGGTCCCTAGAGAAGCAAAGCACTCTGCTGCAGCCTGGCCACGCCCTACCCTCGTTCCTAGGCCCTGCCTCAAAGTACCCGTGGTTTATTGGAACTGCCAGGAAATATTGATGGTCCAGTGAGATGAGCACCAAAGAAGGGCTGCAGGTTGTGCAGCAGGAGGGCAGTGGAGAGGGTGGCAGCTGCTGGGTCGGTTGTGGCGTCAGAGAGGAAAACTGGAGCTGCAGTTAAGGGTGTTACTAGGGAGAAGGCCACAAAGGGCGTGTCAGGGGAGGGGAGGGCAGAGGCAGGGTGCAGGACCCAGCAGGCAGTCCAAGAGCACCTTAGGGAGACAGTGCTCAGCAAAGAGACCACTCTTCCCTAGTTCATGGAGGACAAATGTACTACTCTAAGTGATCATTTACCTATTCGTTAAAATCTGGGACTTTGGGAGACTAGCATATTTTTAATTTAGATTTTGTTTAAGTACATCCATAAGGTTTAATTAATATATGACAATGATAAGTCTCCTGCCTACTTCTGCTCCCAGCCACCCTCCCAGAAGCCACCCATGCTGTCAGAGTCTTCATGTTTTTCTAAGCTGTCTGCTGCAGTGCGCGAGCTATCCTGCTCACGCCCGGATGCGCGCATCGCGGCCTTCACTTGTGCATCTAGGCAGTCACCCGGCGCTCGGAGAGCTCCTGCCTCTTCCTGTTGCCGCCGGTGGAAGCTCAGTGGTGGAGCCCAGCTGCATAAGAGCACGGCAGACCCTTCTCCACCCTTCCTTTCCTCATGGAGGAGACGTCCTGTTTCACAGAGCGGGGGCCAGAGAGCACAGGGAGGGAGCAGAGCCAAGGTCACCCCGTGGCTCAGGGAAGGAGCCAGGATTCAGACTCCAGTCCCTGCTGCTCACATTCACCCTGAGGCAGCCAGGCCTACTTCCGGGATCTGTGGTCCTCATGTATGAGGCCACCAGTTGGAAAGGTTCAGCCATGACACTGAGCACACAGATGTCTGACAACTGTTCTCTGTATAGTTCCAGACTGCCATACTAACTTTAATCAACCTCTCCTCTCTCCTCCTCATCTTCCTCCTGCCACCCACACCTCTGTGGCCGTGTGTTATGCTTCCACTTCCTCCTGGTCCCAGTGACTGGTCACTATGGCAACAAGGTCTTTCTATCAAAAGTGGCCTTCCAGGTATTTTATTTTGAGCTCCAATTAAGCAGGGCAGGCTGCAGCCTGGGAGCAGTGCATGGAAGTGTGTTTTATGGCCTGTGAGAGAGCCCAGGTGCTATTTATAGCTCCTTAATCAGTGTTGCTAAATGGGGTCTTAATGCAAGTCCCAAGACAACCGCACATCTTCATCGCGGAGCGGCCACACGCTGCCTCACGCCTGCCATCTGTCGGCCTGAAGGAGGCAGTGCTCCTCTGCAGCCTGCAGCCGTCCCCGGGCTGCCTGGCCCTTCTGACCTCCTTCTGACACCAGCAGGCCCTTTGCAGCCCAGCCTTTGAGAAGATTTGTTCCACAGCTGTCACTTTCATCAGGAATCTGGAGTCCCCAGGAAGCCATCTGTCCCACGGCTGGGATTCTGTCCCCACCTTCGCAACTGTTCTCCCCAGACTCAAAGCCAGATGGGGATGAGAGACACATATGTTTGAATACATAAATAAACACCCACATTTTGTGGACACTCAGGAAATTCTTCCCATTAGTACTTCATGGGTTAAAAAAAAGTTTTAACCTTTAAGACAGAGCAAGCTAACCATTGCTATCTCTTCCTACAGCTAGGGAAATTGAGGCTCTCAGGGAGAGGGAATCAACACTCACCCACTGCCAAGCACTGCCTAGGAGTTTCGCAGGTGCCATCTCATTCGGTCTTCATATTACCTGTATTATGGAGAAGGAACCCTTGCCGTCAGCATAGGGCAGGTCGTGCTGCAGTAACAGATAACTCCCACCTCTCACCGACTTGAAATGACAACTACACACACACACACACACACACACGCACGCACACGCACGCACACACACACACACACACACACACACACACACTGCATGCCCATTGCTTGTCAACTGGAGGACCCACTTCTGCAAGTTTTCCATCTTTACTTCAGAGCAGCTTCTTATGTCCACCAATGAAAAAAAAGGAGTCAAGTACATAGCAGCTCCTAAGTTGTCCAGCTATTTGCCTTTGTTAGTTTTTGGTCTTTTTATTTTACTGTTCCTTTTTTTTTTTTTTTTTTTTTTTTTGGTTGAGTTGTTTTTTAGGGGAGGTTTATTTTTTATTTTTGGTGCCGAGGACCAAACCTAGGGCTTCCAACTTGCTAGGCAAGCATTCTACCACTGAGCCAAATCCCCAGCCCCAATCTGTCCAGCTAGAAACTTTGCATGTCATGCTTAAAGGCTAAAGCAAGTCTCAGAGCCACACCTAACTTCAGGTAAGTAGGGATAAGCTGATCACGTGCCTGGAGGGCCAGAGCTGGCATGGTTGAGAACAACCTTGGTGACCACCACTGAAGCTGAAGGTCCTAGACGTGAAGCAGTTTGTCCTATCCCACAGCTCCTAAGTGGCAGAACACAGATTTGAACCCTCAGCTGTTTCCCCAGAAACCTGTATCTTTTATCCTTGGAGCAACATGGTTACAGTGATTTCTGGTTTGAATCCCACTTCCCGTATTCACCAGATGTCCCTGGCAGGAGAGTCAGCTCACCTCTCAGAACCTCACTTATGCATGAATAAAGATACCAGCACACAGCTAACTTCTGTAAAACAAAACTTTATTCATAAGTTTGGGGCCAGCCCATTTGGCAATAAGACTCAACCTGAACTGATATGAGGCTTTTTATAGTCATTCCCTAGGTAATTCTGAATATTCATGGGTTTCACTACAGCTCTATTAACGTGTGTGATTACAGATGCCGCCCCAATCACAGGGCTGTTATTAGGCAGCGCATTGCGCATGAAACCTTATCGCCCAACTCTGGAACTTTTTATAAATAAGAAGGGCCATGATCTTGTAGCACCTGGTTGCAGAGGGTCGGGGGAGTCATAGAATTAAAGATGATGTGCCAAAAATTCTGAGTATGGAGTCCAGCACACAATGAGCAGTTAGAACTTGGTGACTTTTCTTGGCCCATAGATTGGACTGATGAGGCAGGAAAGACCCATGGGCTGTGAGAGATGCCGTGCGAGCTGGACCCAAAGCAAAAATGTGTGGGAATGCTCCAGTTTGCATAGCCCAAAATCAGCTGATGGCGCAGTTTCCTCAGCATCTTATCCTCTTCCATGCAAGATCTTTAGGGCCTCATTAATCCTTGACTGTGGTTTTGGAAAGACAGCAAATGGGATGTTTGTGAAGGTCCTGGGAAAAGACAAAGTGCTTTGTAAGGTCTGTACTGTTCTCAGGCTTAATAAATTTAAATCAAGAGCATCCTCTTCTCATTGGTGAGTCCACAGTCTTGCCACATCATCCACCTCTCAGAATCCCAGAGCCTGTGAGGGCCTTGCTAGCCTGTTCCTTCAAAGTCCTCAAGACACCACATTACAGGGTATACTATAGTGGCTTCCCTCTCTGACCGCTAAGTTCAAGGTTCTGTTAAAATTTCACTAGACACAAAAGTTCCACTGCCTTGGGACAGAGACCCGGCATCTCCCCCAGGTGAATGAGGACAGAGTGCAAACGGTCTGGTCGCTAAGATCTGGGCTGACACAGCATGGTTAGGATCCTAACTAGTACCAGATTGCTCACTAGTACCAGGGACTCCCTGAGACTCACTTTCCTAATCTGTAACTGGTGAAAGCTTGCCATGAGGATTAGAAGAATCAGTTTCAGGAGGTCACTTAAATCACTGTGTGGTTCAGTGAACACTGGAGGAGCAGGCTGCAGTTAGTAAATTCCTCATAGTGAGTTTGGGGCAAAGGCACAACGTGGGCCTTGCGTCTCCCATGGTGGGAGTCTTGTGCAATTAAATTCGTACATTTGTCCTTTCCCTGCTCTCCAATCATCCCAGCAGTGGGCCTGCTTGGGTGGGTAGCACAGGTGCACAGCCTGCCCTCCTTAGCCCCCAGAGTGGCTGACTGGGGGTTTCCTTACTGTGAAAGGCCTGAGCCAATATCACCGAGTGTGGGCTGGTGTGTGGCCCCCAAGAGGCTGTATCTGAACCATGTGGCGCCTGGCTTCACATTGTAGGGTTCTGGCCCCACATTGATTGTACTGATCCAAAGTCAAGAGGGATACTCAGTGTTCCTTTAGGAAAATATTTTTGCCACTACCTAAAGTAGATATTTCCTGCCTTTTTCCAATTCATATATACATAAAAAGTCTGTCATTTTCCTGTCAGTTCATTTTCCCCATAAACTCCTAATGTCTGCTTCCCCTTATCTGGTATAAAAAAAAATATGTTGAAATTTTTGGAAAAATAGATGCTATTGATATTTTACATGAAATACATGGGTTTTCCAGGTGTTGAGTGGTGCTTTGTGCAGCATAGACCTTGGAGCACAAGAGCTTTTCCCTCACTAGCTGTGTTACCCTGCAAATCGTGTCACCTCTACCATGGGAGTAAGAATGGTCCTTGCATCATGGGCTGTGAGGACTGAGTGAGCTACTGCACCAAGTGCCCCCTGCACAAAGTAAATTCTGTGTTAGACCTGTTATCGCTGCTAGTGTTGTTGGTGGTGGTGATGGTGGTAGTGATGTTGGATCCTTCTGTTTTTGGTATTAGGACAATGTTTGTGGCCAGGAATGGTGACACATGCCTGTAATCCCAGCACATGGGAGGCTGAGGCAGGAGGATTGTTGAAAATTCAAGACCAGCCTGGGCTGCAAAGTGAGCTCAAGGCCAAGCCGGGCATGATGGCACATGCCTATAATTCCAGCACTTGGGAGGCAGAGGCAGGAGGATCGGTGTGAGTTCAAGACCAGCCTGGGCAACAAAGTGAGCTCAAGGCAGCCTGAACTGCATAGCAAGAGCTTGTCTCAAAAAGACAAAACAATAACAAAAATGCTTACTTCCATGAGTAAGGGAATGAGTCTGGCACTATTGCTTCCCTTTCAATTTCATTAAAAAGTTTGAGGAATAGTGGTACTAGATCTTCTCTAAATTTCTGCTAGAAAACAGCAGTAAATCCATCAGGACCTGGGCTTTTCTTTGTTGGAAATTTTTAAATTGTGTCTTTAATGTCATTGATATTATGTTATTTAGAATTTTTATATTTTCTTGATTTAGCTGTGGTAATTCATATATATCTAGGAATCTACCTTTCTTCTGTGTTTTCCTTCTTATTAGAATGCAAGTTCTTGAAGTAGGTATTGATCATCTTCAGGATTTCTACAGGATCTGTTGTGATTTCACCATCTTCATCCTTAATTGCATGTATTTGAATCTTTTTTTTTTTTAATGGTGGCTCAGCCTGCCCTGGGGGTGGGGCTGACACAGCATATGGTGCCAGGGATCGAACCACAGTCTCTGTGGTTGCCTAAGCTTACCTAAGTAAGCATTTTAGACTTCTGAGCCATCTGGCTGGCCCAAGATTTGAATCTTTTCTTTTTGATAAGGCTGGCTAAGGGTTTGTCAATTTTATTTAATCTTTTAAAGAACTAACTCTTTGGTTCATTGACTCTTTGTATTATTTTCATAGTCCTAATAGAATTAATTTCTGCTTTAGTCTTCATAGTTTCTTCCCTCATACAAGCTTTCATCTTGACTTGCTCTTTTTTTCTAGAAGGTTGAGGTTCAATATTATGTTATTTGAGCTTGTTTTTTTTCTTCCTAATATGTATACTGGCTGCTGTAAATTTCCCCACAAGGATTGCTTTCATTGCATTCCATAAGTATTGGTATATTTTATTGGCATTATTATTTAATTGTGATAGTGTCTTATTTTTTGTTTGATTTAATCTGTGACCCATTGATTGTTCAGGAGAGTGTTATTTAATTTGCATGTGTTTATGAAGTTCTTATGGTTTCCTCTGGCATTGATTTTCAATTTCACTGCACTATGGTCTGATAATATGCATGATCCCAAAAGAATTTCAATTCCTTTGCATTTACTTAACTATGTTCTATGACCTAGTATGTAGTCTATTTTTAAGAATGCCCCATGTTCAGCTGAGAAGAATGTATATTCTGATCTGGGTGAAATACTCTAGATATCTACTATGTCCATTTG
>PVKN010014073.1:0-19424 GCA_004027915.1 Capromys pilorides | reverse complement strand
TGACTGTGTCTTCAAGTCTGAAACTCTATCTTCACTTTCATTCATATGACTTTGCCAACTTGTGATTGAGATTTTACTTTCTTGTATATCTCCTTGAAACTGTTTCATGTGATCTATTTCTTTCCTATATTGCTCAGTCATGGAATCCATCATTTTTCTGTTCTCCTCTAATTTTTTATCAATGTCTTCTTTAATATTAAGTCTTTCATTATAATTATCCTTTCTCTCTCTAGTTCAGAGATTATTTCTGCTCTGTTCTCCTCTTTACCTTTCTGCATTTGTTCCCCTACTTTAGATGCTATTAATTTAGACATGTCTTTTTTTTCTTGAGGGGTTATTTCTGTTCTGCTTTCCTCTATACATTTCTGTAGTTGTTTTCCACTTCAGATTCTATTAATTCATGCATTTCTTTTTTTTTTTTTTGTCAGATGTTATCTCTGATCTGAGTTGCTTTATATGTTTCTGAACTTGTCTGTCTGGCTGCTGCGAGTCCGTGTGGGTGGAGTCAGAGCTCTGGAGTTGAGGAGTCTGGGGATGGATGTGAGCTGAGGGTCCTTACCTGGCAGGCATGTGGGCCAGATGGGATGGCAGATCTGTCCTGGTCCCCTTTTGTTGGCCCTCATGACCCCCCTTGCTCCTCCCTGCCTCAGGGCTCTGTGCTGTTGTCCTCTGGGCCTCAGGTGTTTGTGCCCATCTTCCATACCTAAGCCCTTGGTACACTGAGTCTGACCTCAGATGCCCCATCTCCTGGTGGCTTCTGACTGACTGTGGTGTCACCGGCCCCGGGCACTCTCTCTTCCTCTCTGCTTAGTTTCCTTCCTGGCACTTGTCACCTTCTCCATCCCTTTCTACTTTCCTCAGCATGCTTATTTCCTGTCTTCTTCTTGGGGCCCAAGTCTACACAGGAGAAGAACCCAATCTAGCTGATCCCCCTCCCAGGCTGCTGAAATCTTACCCATAGCTGGCGCTCTATGAGTGCCGGCAGTGGGAATAACAAGTTTGGAGGCTGAGTGCAGGGATTCAGGACTGCCTGATGCATACACAACACCTCTGAATGGCCTTGGTCTTGCTGGAGGCAGGGAGACTTAGCTGCTGGGAGGCCAGAGATGACCTAGGAGCTAGAGTTGACTCTCTTCTGCCTCCTCTTTCAGCCTGGTTCTATGCCATCATCATCCTTCTGACTGTGGAGCTCCATAGAAAAGCAGCAAACTCAATCAAGGAAAGGAAGACAATTCCTGACCTGCTATAAGTTTTGTGATTTTAGAGGAGATGTGCAGTGGCTGTGCAGTGAGCACCCTACTTAAGATAGTCTCGCTTATTGATTTGTCAACTGTAGTTTGACGCAAAAGGTGACAGGAGGTCTCATTCTCTCTGGGCAGGCCAGGACCCTAGATTCTCTCAGCCTGAGATAACAAGGAGAAACACCTGATGCTCTCTGTATGGCTAAGCCATGCTGTCCAGTAGGTTGGATACACTAAATGCATTTTGGATGTACAACATTTTCATGTATTTAGGACAGGGTCTACAGGATCTCACTACGTGGATCAAACTTGTAGTGATCCTCCTGTTTTTAGCCTCCCAAGCACTGGAATTACAGGCACACGCTTCTATGCCCAATCTTAATCGCCATCTCAGTGAGCCTCGGGGGTGGGGCCGGCGTGGCACATTGGGGATGAAACCGTGGCTGCTGAGCTCTGCCTAAGCAGGTGGTTTAACACGTGTATGTGCCACATTTTCAGTCTACCAGGGGCTGACTAGACAAGTTGAGGAGCATCTGTGTTTCATTCCCTGACTTGTGTATGCCTGCACCTTGCATTCGAGCGGCTACTGTAACACCTTACCACCAGCTTGGTGGTTGTAAGCACCTGCACCTTCTTGCAGTTCTGGAGTCCAGAATCTGAAGTCAGTTTCCCAGGGCTGAACCCACCTGCCAAGGGCTCTCGAGTTGAATCTGGACTTCGTAGCTCCTCCTGTTGGTGGCTGCCCGTGTCCCTCGGCTTGGGCCTGTGTCATTCCCTCTTTCCACCTGCATCCTTGCCTCTAGTATCTGACTCAGAACCGTCTCTGTCTCTTCTTTTAAGGCTGAGTGTGGTGGTTGCATTAAGGATCTGCCAGAACAGGAGTGTTCTTGATTTCCTCTTTGTTTACCATATAAGGTGATAGCCACCAGTTCCAGGATTTAGAAGTTGAGGCCGCCACTTGGGTCACTGCAGATGGGAACCTCCTGTCTGCTGAATTCACTGTGAAAGCTGCTGCACTGAAGTGGAGCCATTACCTTTAAATCTTTGCTCTTGTGGCTTCTAGGACAAAGAGGCAGCACAAAAGCAACGCGCCTCTGTGCTCACACCCAGTCCTCTTGCATGTGTGCCACCCCAAGATAAGCAGTGACACTGGGAGGACCGCTCTGGCTTCTGTCTCTTGGGCACCGCTGGCCTGACAGCCTCTGTTGATGTCACAGCCACACTGTGACAGCAGCTGCTTGAACTTGTGGGTGTTTGACTGTGAAATTGAACAGACAAGACTAAAACAAGCGGTTTGCAAGCTCAGCAGAGATAAGCCATTTGTTCTGCGCCCGCCAGAACACCATTCCCTCTCAGGGAGGAAACCTGCAGTATCTGCCTGGCAGGAGAAACCAGACTCTGTGTTCACGGAGAAGGGGAGGGAGCTGAGCAGGGGTGCTGCAGAGGCCTGTGGCGAGTCCTGGCTCTACCTGGAATCACCCGGGGAGTTTAAAAGCCCAGGCTTTGGCTGGGGAGATAGACTGGTGGTCTAAGCACCTGCCTGGCAAGCTCAAGGACCCAAGTTCCATCCCCCGTACCACGTGCATTGCCAACCCTGGAACTCTGGGCGCTCCGTGCAGATCACTGAAACCGGGTGTGGTGGCCCATGCCTGTAATCCTAGTACTGGGAAGGTTGAGATGGGAGGATCATTGAGTCTGAGCTGAGACCCTGTACTAAATAAATAAATAAATAAATAAATAAATAAATAAATAATTTTAAAAAAGCCCAGGCCTGGGAGTGTTTCCAGGAGCCAGGCTCAGCGGTATAGCTTATAGCCTGCAGGTATAGTCGCTGGCCAAGAGCAGTGCAGTCTCAATGGTGGTCCCAGAACACCAGCAACCTCAGAACCTGAAGAAGAGCTGGCTTGGGGTAGATGGGCAAGGAGTGGAAGAGGAAGCAAAAAGAATTAAACTTTCATATGTACTCGCGCCAGCTCCCCAGCATGGTGTGTTTATTATGTGCTGTAAATATACAGGAATAAAGCAAGCACACATTCTTGGACCTGTCCTAGGTTTGTGGAACCAGGAGCTCTTGGGAAGCCCAGGGGAGGGGGATGGTGGTGGTGGGGGCAGGTCTGTGGCCCAGTGAGAGCCTTGCATTTGAGAGCCACCTTTGAAAACTTGCTTTCACCTCTGGACTGCTGCTGAGCACAGGGAGAGGTGGGGCCCTTGGGGTAGCGGGAACAGGGGTTGGGGTGGGGGTGGAGAGTCTTTTAGGAAGCCCAGAGTAAAAGCAGAAGTCCTGAGGAGACCCCAACACCCTTACAAGCTGGACCTTGGAGACTCAGAGTCCATACTTCGGGGCGGCTGCAGCTTGGCGCTTGGCTTCTTATGCTCGCTTCCCACATCCCAGAGCAGCAGCTATTTAAAGCTTCGCTGAATAATATTTTCCACCATGTGGCACAGACTTTCCTCTGCTTATCTACAGCTGTCTGGGACCCAAATCTCCGGGGCAGATCTCTTATCTCTGTTTTTTTTTCCCCTCCTAATTAAGCCCTAATTGGGTTGGAAGTTGGGCGGGAGAGGGGCCTGGCCTTGAGTGTTCCTTGCGTTTGCTCCAGGCACAGGCAACCCTCACAGGCCTTCTTCCTTGAGGAAGGGGTTGCAGGGAAGCCAGGCCAGAGAGCCAAATGCACATAGCCCACGCAAGGCTTCAGGGGCAGCTGGCAAGTCATCTCGGCTCTCAGCAGTGGCCGGCAGGGGGCTCTGGGCTGTTCAGCTGGAGTTAAGGGCTGGGCTTCCTTTCCCGTCCTGCCTTGGGTAGGTGTGGGCTTTCCAAGGATGGGGTGGGGTAGACCTAGGGGAGAGCGGGCTAGGAAAGTGGTGTGTGCTTTGGTCTGGGCAGGCACCTGGCACCCGGCACCTACCATGGGCACTCACCATGGGCATCTACTTCTGAGCAGTGTGTGGCTGGGGACTGTGTCTCACGAGGCAGAAGAGCAGCATGGTAATGAAGAACCAGGTGGTAAAACAGCCAGTAGGAGACTCCCTCTCTCCTCGGGAACTTGGGAACAGGACTGACTGTGACTCAGTTTCCTGCACAGTACATTGCAGATACTGAGAGCATATATTTTGTTGTGAGGATGAAGTGAACTATATTTTGCAGAGACTTTAACTCTGTGCTCCAGAAGCAGCATCAAGAAGCAGCACTTTGTTTCTGGAGAGAACCTGGTGAGTCTGAAGGCTGGAGCTATTGGTGGCTGCTCATGAGAGAGACCCTGGTGTGATCCTTCCCAGTACACAGTTGCCTGGGGGAAGGATGGCAGTGAAGAAGTGTAGAGAAAAGAAAGGTTTAGGTTTGGATTCCTAAATACATCTGTGAAGCTCAGGAAAAGCTTGGAAACCCAAGGGCTGGGGAGCTCCAGCAGGTGGGAGCATCCCTTTTCCTGTACCTGTGAGGTTCTGAGGCCTGGGCAGGCCCAGAAAGGTGCTGTGGTTGATACAGGGGAAAGAAACTCCCAACCTTCTAGGTATCTGAAACATCAAAATCTAGTAATCTGCTTAGGAACAATGGAGGTTGGAGGTTCAGGGTAGGAAGAATTTATGGAAAGGAAGAAAAGCTTCTAAGAGTCAGAAGCAGGCCTGGAAAGTAGGTGGCCCACCAACCCCATTTCTCAACTCAAGGGTGTTTATTGAGAAAAGCTATGAGATGAGATGAATTTAAGACTGGACAGAAGAACTATGGTCAACCAATAAGGTTACAAGAAGTATAGTTGTTCAGGTAATATTGATTACATGGAGATCAAATTGGGAAGCAAGTCACATGGCAAGCTCACAAAGGATGGACATGGACAATCCAGGAAGTGGTAGGTTAGGGGGGTTTGCTCCTCCACCCTGAGGTGACTGATGCCTACTTAGAACACCTGTCACTGCTGTCATCCTTAGGGGAGGTGTGTGTGAGTAGGTGAGTAGTTTCTCTTTTCCTGGTTTTTAGTGACTATGCTTCCAGCTGCAACTGACTTCTGTACTGACCTCTCCAGGGCCCAGTCCTGTCTGACTGCCTACAGTGTTTCTAGATAACTCAGCTGTCTGTATAAGAGGTTGACCTCCTCTGTCCTCCCAGAGCTTTCCAGAGCTCCAAGAGGCAGGCAAGTTCAATGCGAACACACCAGGCAGCACAAGGAGCCCGTGGATCACCAACCCATGAGAGCCAAGCTGGGAACGTGCAGATCAGCAGACAGTAGTAACAACATGTGCTGTTGTGGGCTCCCGGCCCTACTCATACCTGGATGCTCACCTGCCCACTTCACCTTCCTAGAGCCATGGCTTGAAAAGCTTCTTACAGGGTGTGGTGGTGAATGCCTGTCATCCTAGCACTCTGGAGGCTGCAAGATTGTGAAGAGTTTAAGGCCAACCTGGACTATAAAGTAAGGCCCTGATTCAAACCACCACCACCACCACCACCACCACCACCACCACCACCACCACCACCCCAAACAGCTTCTGAACAACAAGGAAAGAACTGACAGAATGAAGAGACAACCTAGAGAATGGCAAGAGTTATTCCAATTACTCCTCCAAAAGGGGACTAATATCGAGAATATATATATATATATATATATATATATATATATATATATATATATTCTCAGTGCTGGGATTATAGGTGCGCACCACCATGCCCAGACTCAGTGAGCCTGGTGGCAGGGCTGGTGTGGCATGTGGTGCTGGGAATCAAGCCCCAGTCCCTGTGCTTGCCAAAGCAGGTACTTAGTCCACTGAGCTATTTTGCCAGCCCTTAGAATATATAAATAGTTCAAAACTGTTAGATCTTTCAAAGTAAAAGATAATAAAAAGTGACAACTAAAACAAGTATTTCTTTGAAGAAGTACCGATGGCCAATAAATACCTGAAGGAAGGTTCAACTTCTCTGGCGATTATAAAAATTCAAAGTAAAGCAACACTGAGATTCTACCAGACTCCAGAAATAATGGTCAGCATCAAAAAAATCAAATAATAATAGATGATGATCAGGCTGTGGGGGAGAAAGGAAGCCATCAAATTGATTGGAGGGAGTGTAAACCAGTAGAGCCTCTTTGGAAATCAGGATTCTAAAACTATAAATTCCATTTGAACCACCCATTCCCTTTCTAGGTTATCTTCTTGAAAGAGTTAAAGACATCCTACCACAGTGATCCGTGCATACCAGTGTTTACAGTCGCACAATCCATAAGAAGTAAATCTTGGAAGTCATCTATATGTCCACCAACAGATGAACAGTGTTATGGTTTGTATTTAGTTGTCCTCTCAAATCCCCATGCAGTCAATGGGGCAGGCTTGTAGAGGTTGTGATTAATTCATGACCCAATGCTGGGATTATGAGTGGGAGTACTACACCCGCCCTGGGGTAGATAATCTGCATACAAATAGAAAGAAAGAAGAGAGGCTTGCTAAATTCATCAGCAACTGCTGCTTCTCCTTTTGATCTTTGCTGTTTTCTGCCAACATGAGTTGCTGCCCTCTGCCATGTGCCACTCTACCTTGGAGCCAGCTGAGTATGGCCTGAAACCTCCACTAACTGTGAGCTAAATAAGCCCTTCCATCCTTAATTTTGAGTATCAGGTATTTGTCTAAGCAATGAGAGAAAAGTAACTGAGACAAATGGATAAAGAAAATGTAGTAGTTATACACAATGGGTATTATAGTCAGGATTTACAGGGGAATAGATTTATTACAGGACACATAATTTATAGGACCATTTTATGATATTCACCCAAAAGTCAAATGCAGAGGAGTGCAAGAGATCTGTCCACACAGCAGAGATCCAAAGAATCCAGGTGAAGGCCTGGATCCCACAGCAATGTCCTCCATGGGTCTAGCTGGAGGCCTAGAGCCCACAACAATGTCTCATGCAAGTCTGTATCAAGGATCTGCACCGGGAAGGCCCCAGGTCAGTGGTGGATGATAGATCCCCTGCGCCAGAGGGATGAAGGATCTGGGCCAGCAGGCTGAGGGATCTGCACTGCAGCCAGGAAAGGATGCTCAAGGTAAGGACCAGAGCTCCCCTGAAGAGAAGCACGGCCACCTCAGTGATAGCAAGGACTCAAGCTCCTCCGATGATGGGAACTGTTGAGTTTGTATCTGGAGGACTACCATGTCAAGCTTCTCTGGGAGAACCAACAGCACACCATCTCCCCCTCCAGTTCTCCTTTTATGCTACTGGTAACAATCCTCAGGTGGACCCTCCACACCCAGCCCCATGCTGATTCAGTTCAGTTGGGTGATACAAATTGTCCACTAGTTAATCCACCCCAGTGGAGTATTGCTCTGCTATAAAGAAGAATAAACTCAAGTCCTTTGTAGGAAAATGAATGCATCATGAGAAGATGATATTAAATGTAATAAAGCAGATACATATGCATAAAAATCACAGTTTCCTTATATGAGAAACCTAAAATATACATAAAGAGCAAAATAAAAGATAATAGGAAATAGGTACATAGATGTTTTGCTAATGCGGGGTGGGGGGGCTGAGACATGGAGGGAGAGGATAAGGATGGGAAGAGCCTGAAGAAAGAATGACCTTGTGCTCTCCACATACCCACTCTGTACGGAGAGTGTGGTCATCGAACACTGCAGACACACACAGACAAAAATCAAACAGAGAAAAAATAATAACTTCATTGCATCATTGTACAAATGAGTCAGGTTTCACAGTGCCGCGTCCACCCACTCATGTGCCAAGCTGGCTGTCCCCACTTCCACACAGCAGTACCGCTTGTCCTGGCCAGCTCCTCCATGCCCCCACCCTCCCTGAGCCCTCTTCCGTCCCTCAGAGCCCCCCTTCCATTTCCACCTTCTGAAGGTTCTACATATGAGAGAATAATTGTCTCTGGATAATTTTGTCTCTGGATAATTGTGTCTGGATAATTTTGCTTTGCTTGATAACCTCTAGTTTCACTTATCTTTCTGCAAATGGTATGAATGCATGCTTCTTTATCAGTCACCACGTTCTTATAAGCTCCCAAGGGAGACAGAAGGGAAGGAGGGGAAATCGAGATCAAATCTGAAAGCAGTGAGTTCACCCTGTCATTGAGATAGCGAGCGCTTGTCACCGGTGGGAGAAATGGGACAGTTACACGATTCAGTTACATTGTTGGGCAGGAAAGTGTGCCTCTGCTGCTCCTCCCCATGGAGTCCTGATCCTCTTCAGGTCTTTCAAAACTCCTTACTCGCCTGGCACTTCCTCTTGCAAAGGCTGCTGCAGCGTCCAGCTAAGGATAAAGTGCTTCGGAGGTAAGAAGCCACACACAGATGGCGTTTTGTGAAGGGTGTCTTGTGAGGCCCGCATCTATGAGATGGTTAGTAACAGGGCAACTCAGTCTGGAAGAGGAAAATGTTATATGTGGTTGGTGTGTGTGCAGGAGGTGGGGCGGGGGGTAGGGATTAGCCAACAGGGATCTGCTAATGCTGCTCTAATTGTGCTGCTGTTTCCCTGTCTTATGAAGGTCTGCACATGTGTCCTGTACTGCAATCAACAGGTGATTAGGCAGCTCTTGAGCAAGTCCTACTGGTTGATGCCTTCTATCACTGAGACTTTTACAAAGCCCAAGCATACTGCCCTGGGCTTGACAGCAAGCACCAGCCTCTCAAAACAGGGGATCACAGTGTTTAGGATTCGTGTTTCCCGGTACAGTTTCATGCTCACAGGAGAGGAGGCTGTGCTCATAGGGGAGCTCTTCTGTGCTGGCCCATCTTAGCAGCACACATTCCTCTTCCTGGTTGTCTCAGTCCATTTGCCCTAGAGCTGGCTTCAGGCTTCCCTCCTCACTGGAGTGCTGCCCCACCTGTTCTCCGCTCTGAGGTCCATTCTGGGACCTCACCCGATCAGGGAGAGGCATAGAACAGGTAGGGCAGATGAACATCTCCAGTTTTCAAATCAGATGGAGGAATCTAGTTCAGTTTCTGTTTACATGGAGTATGTAGCCTGGCACATGTTCCTAATCAGCTGGTCAGATGGTTCCTAATGCAAAATCTTGTTCTGGTAGGGCTTCCTGCTGCCTGCTGCCAGAGCTGCCTTCATCTTACCTTCTAAGGCATCGGTTTCTCCTCTAGCACACTGGGAATGGGGGAATGGGGGCCTTTAAGCCATGCAACATGGCTATACTGGTCATGGTGGTAAGTAAGACTGAGCACGGAAAGCTCATAAGCCTGCGTCTTTGGACTCTGAGCTCCAAATGGTCTGTGGACAGTCTCTGAGGCTGGTTTTACAGCACTGGGACCCTCAGCCCTTCATCCCCACACTACTGTCTGGTGGAAGTACAGGACTGAATCATCCCAAAGGCCCAGCCTTCATGGCATCTTCCAAGGAGGGCTGTGATTTCCAGGGCAGTTGGGAAGGAGGAAGTTCTTAGACCACATAGTGGTTTGAAGCCAGGCATTCAGGAATTTCAGATGGGAGAACTTCCATCTTAATTGCCAGCAGACATAGGGAAGAGATGCCCAGATAGCCCTACCATATCATGGCAAGAGGTGGCATACAAGGTGAACTAGCGCTATCTTCCTCTTGTCTGCTCACATCCAGTCGGAGATCGTTCAGGGTTCCACACTAACTTCTTTATTAATTAGGCTTCCTGGGCTGAAGATGAACCACGCTATCCATTGCATGAAAAGATCCTGTTCCTGCTCTGGGCCTACCGCTTGGGGGAGTGTGGCTCAAATGTTAGGACCTCTGCTAGTATGGTCCTCATCTTCACCTCCGCTAGTGTGGTTAGGGAAGAGATCTGCGCTGGAGCCTCTGTGGACCCCTGTTCTCTCACAGGCTGTTTACACCACAGGAGTGCTCTCTACTCGCAGTACCTTCAGTCTGCTCATTCTTCTGGGCTCAACCTAGTCTCTGTGACTATGCAAGTCCTGCCTTGAACTCAGATCTCTTAATGGCTCTCTACCTTTTGCTCAGTACTAAAATATTTACACTGCCATACATTTTTAATTTGTTCTTTGTGAATAACTTCTCTCTTCCCAGAACGCTGTCCCAGTGCTTTCTCTTAGACACAGCCTCATTTTGTCTTTATTAAAGGTATCTGGCTATGTCTTCCCCCTCTGGATAATAGGTTAATTGGGAGTGAGCAAATGATCCTTGGAATGCTTACAGTCCCCATAAATATTGGCTGGCTAGGTATGACATTTGTCTTTAGGCTCTTCTTTATCTTTCCTTTTATAGTTTTATATGATTAAGGGCTCAGCATGGTTACTGATCTCTCCATCATATCTGTGGCAAATCCAGGCCTCTAGTGACAGGCCTCCTCAGATAAAGACTTGTCCAGAGCTGTGGAGAGTATGGTCAGCAGATGGTCTTGAGCCACCAGATCCATCAGGGGCGGCTCCAGGGACCCTGATCTGGAGCTCTTCTTTCCAGGGGTGCTCTATATGAAATGACAGAGTATGTAGAAGACATAAAGGCCTGAAACATGGGGTAATTCTGAAGGCCATACTTATCCTATAGCTTCCTGTCAGGCTGTCCAAAGTTTTGTTGGACCTTCACGGTTTCTTCTCCTGAGCCCAGTCTTATTTTATTTTTAAATCTCTCCTTTTATAGTTTTGAGCCCTAATAAGGATATGACTCCTCATTTTCTATCTTGGCTACTATTTCTTCTATTAAATCAAGCCTATGCAAATATTTGTCAGAGGACAAAGTTAATGACACTTGGCCCCAAAATCTATCATTCTGTGAGTAAAACTGTCAAGAAAACACGCGAAGGTGTTAAGGTAACTGACAGCAGAGTTAGCAGTTGGAACCTCTTTGGTTAATCCTTCCTGCTCCTCAGAGGAGAAGGAAAGATTGAAAAGGCTGGAGTCTCCTGTGCTCTGTTTTTTTGCTTCAGGATCTTCCCTTCCTGATACTTTCTACATGTATCAGCTATTGTTTGGTAACAAACCAACCCGAAATCCAGTCTTTAGGTGAAGATCTTCAGGTCATCGAGATGGTTCTCCTTTGCTTAGCTAAGCTCTCTCAGGCTTGTGGACAACTGGGTAATGAACATCTGGAATTGCAATGGTGTGACTGGTCTTGGCTGGGTTCTCTCATTTGCTGGATCCACTGGCTACTGGATGGTCTGCCACAGCTTTGGTTTTCGCTGTATTGTCTGTCATGCTATGAAAGTGTATTCCAGGTTTATTTTCATGATGGAGGCTTTTCCACAAGAAGGAATGAAAAGCACAAGGCTGCTTAAGTGAGAAATAATCATTTCTTTCACATTCTGTTGGCCAGAAGAAGCAATAAGGCCAATACATATTGAGGAGGTAAGGAAGACACTGTTCCGTGATGGGAGAAGCAGCAAAGTCACATTGAAAATATAATATGGAGAATTTTTAGGACTATGAAAGTACTGTGTGTGACAGTGCAATGATGGGTGACACACACCATCATACAGTTGTCAGAACATGCAATGTCAAGAGTGAACCCAAATGTCAACTGTAGATTTTTAGTGGTAATGATTTTTCTATGTAGCTTCACTGATTTTAAGAAATCGTATCAGTCAGTTTTCCCATCATTGGGAAACAATACCTGATGCTCACATTTTAAAGATAGAGAGGTGTGATTTGGCTCATGGATTTCGGGGATTCAGTCTAAGGTCAGTTGACTCCAGTGCAGAAATATCATGGCAGAAAGGTGTGGCAGAGCAAAGTTTCTCAGTCTGGTGTCAGAAACAAAGAGGCGTGGGACCAGGTACAGACCCCAAAGCCACATCTCTGAGACCCACCCAGATACACCATGAAGTGAGTGCCACCAATTCCCTGGAAGAACCCAAAACCAATCAAGTGGGCACTCGTAACTGGTGCATCCTATGCGTTATTGACTTTATGCCTGAACACATCTCAAAACATACCTAATTTCCAAATAAAGACAATAACAGCAAGTTCATAATTCTACTTAACAGAATACAACTGTTTTATGTACAGCTGGCAATGCAATAAACCCTTCTGCCAAATCTCAATATTTCTAGCATTTTTCAGAAGTTCCATTCAAAGTCTCTTCTGAGACTCAAGATGTGCTGTGAACCTTCATAAAAATGAAAACAAGCTATACAATCCCAAAGTACAATGGCACAGGATTAACATACCAGGGATATAGGAATAGAAAGAAGTAGGACAACACAAAAGCCAAAACCTGTCAGGGCAAGCATAATTTCCTGTGGTTTCATATCCAGCATTCAGGGCATCTGTGGTAAGATGTGAGTTCCAGATAGCTTGGCTGACCCCATTCTTATAGCCTTGTTGGTTGAAGTGCACATAGGCTCCTTCTTGGGTTGGCTCCATTTGTAGCAAAAGATTCCCACCCACAAACCAGTATACTTCACATTGTTGGTTGCCCAGGTAATAGTTCCAGTTCCTATTACTTTTGTTGTTTAGAAATGCCTGGTCACTGCAATACATATTGTAAGAACCAATCACCAATAGATAAGCCATTCTGCCTCCATATTTGCTACTTGCTTATCCCACACAAACCCTAGACTGCCAGAGATCAGGCCCTGATATTTTGGGAGTGATCCTAATCAGTGCCAGTTGACCTAAAAGAAATCTGCCTCCAAATCCTGAGTGTTGTCTTGGCGTTTCTGCTTGCTGTTGTACAGTCACAGCCTACAACTTTTCTTTGACGATGTTCCATGTTCTTGAATTTTCCAACTTTTGGGGGCCTCCCCTATACCTTTGGCTTTATTTTAACTGCTTCACCCACTCCTTCATGGGGGTTCTTTTTCTAATCACCCAGATCTTTCTTTAAAACCTTGTGAATGCTTCCTTGACCCAATGACTCTCACATTCTGCATTCTGATAAAATCAGCCTTGCATGAGTACATCACTGTCTGCCACTTGTGTAGGCAGTAGTCAGACCTCTTTAGACAATGGTTGGAAAGACAGTCTAGTGCCTGGATTACTGAGTGTGGTGACATGAACCCCAAAGGACCAATTTCCCAGGTGACCCTTCTCAAGAAGATGGCCCCAGAACTGTCACCTCAAATGAATGTTTTATACTTTTGTGCCCTCAAGCCTGTAAAGGATGCGGTCTTGCTAATTCAAGATATTACCCCCAGTCATCTTCTTCTTGTTCCTGTATGCAGAACTTGGTTCCTTTTTAATGGTGCTGATCTTTTCAGCAACCACATCTCCTTTGATACCAGCTTGACATATGGTTCCTTATAGGCCAAAATATAGGTGTTTATCTTTTTATTTGCTCTCTTTGGACCACCAAATTCTCACTATAGATCTAGCTAAAATCCCCCAGCCATACCCTGTCACAGACTGAATGTTGAACTGCTTTGAAAATTAATCTACCAGATCCACTGCCCTCAGTCTCAGTCTCCTGCATAGTCTCAGGACATGGGCAAATGGCAGACAGTTTTTCCACCACAGTAGAACAAAAATGCCTTCTGGTTCAACTGCCCTAAAGTCCTCATTCCTAACTGAAACATCCTGAACCTGGCCTTCTTTGGTCTTTTGAACTCTGACCAACATCACCAAGAAGGCTCTGCTTTCAGCATTCTAAGTCTTTCCTAGAATCTCTGAACCTTTTCAAGCTCCTTCCACAAATTCATACCAGAGGCTTCTAAATCAAATGGCAGAATATAGTCACGTGATGATCCAATTCCTGATATCAGTTTCTTTATTAGTTATCTTCCTTATTGATGGGACATAGTTCCTGACACCACAACAAAATGGAGGAGTTTAACTTGACTCATGGTTTCAAGGATTCAGTCTATGGTCAGCTGGCTTCAGGGCAAGAACATCATGGTGGAAGGATGTGATGCAGCAAAGCAGCTTAGCTAATGGCAGCTGGAAAACAGAACAGAGGAACATTGCTAGAGAGGAGAGGCCCAGACACCAGACAAAAATCCCAAGGACATGTCTCCATGCAGACCCACCCACAAATGTGCTCTATCAACCTGAAAGATCCCAAGGTCAATTGAATTGACAATCCACTTAAACTACCATGGAAATATACCACTTTTGTGGGTGAGTGAGGGATGGATGTGGCAGGAGAAGAAATATGGGACTTCTGTACTTTCCATTTACTTTACTGTGAAATTAAGACTATGCTAAAAATAGTCTGTTAAAAAACCTCAAAACCAAACAAACACAGGCATGATATACAGATCCCTTTTTTGGGAAATGTTGGGTGCAATCAAAGGACTACATTGGATAAGATGTCGAAGTGGCAGTTCTGATTGGTCCCAAGTCATGTTCCTGGCCCTCTTCACTCACCTGTATTCTTAGGTTACATGGTAGAGGGTCTTGTGTGAAGGGAACATCTGAGTCACAACACTCAGTGCTCTTATAGTTGTTCGCTTTCTATTTCACTATGTATGTTACATATCTTAGGGTTGCAAGAGGGAGCCTTCCTTCCTGCTTTCTCCTTAACACACTGTAGATACCAAAGACAGGACTATGAACCTAGACTTGAGGCACCATCTCCACCATTCTATGAACCACACTGGAATGTAGAGTAAGCCATGGCTATCATGTTGCCTTTCAGCTTCTGATTGGCTGGTGCAGTCATGTGACTTTACTGAGAGTTGAGTGGTCATTCACTCCCACCTTCTGTTGACCACTAGTCTGCTGTATAGTTCCCCTAGCAGCACTTCATGTATCTTCTATTGGGTAACTCTGTGCTGCATTCTTCTTGCAAGTTTCCTTTATTTGTTCAGCAGAGTTGCTGGCCTTGAAGCTGTTATGTGAATTCTTTCCCCGTTCCCTCCCCTCTGAAGTCTCTTTTTTTCCCTTTTGTATTTTTTATACTTTAATATTTTGATTTAAGTGTTTTTCATTTTATTGGCACAAAGTTATATTGACTTTTTGGCATGGCATTTCACCTCTCTGAAGTGTGAATCTATGGATGTCAACCTATGTAATAAAGGCATGTAATCATCACAATCAGGATGAAAAGCAGTTCCATCATCCCCCCAAAGTCCTCATTCTGCTCTCTTGTAATTTCATCGTCCCTCTAACCCTAACCCTGACAGCCACTGATTTAGTCTTCATCACTGGTTTTATATTTCTGCAAATATCAAGTAAATCTTGTCACACATTATATAAGCCTTTGAGACTGGCTTTTTTCACTTATCATAATGGCTTTGAAGTTCACCCACATTAATACTAGTGTGTTACTCAGCTTTTCCACAGCAGGAAAAAAATTCCTGATATACATAATTTAAGAGAGGAAATTGTTTTTGGCTCATGATTTCAGAGTTTTTGGTTCATGGTCAGCTGGCTGCAAGAGAGAAGCATCATGACAGAAGGGCCTGTTGGGAGTGGGGATGCTGCTCACCTCAGGGCAGCCAGGAGACAGAGTGAATGGCAGGAGCCGGAGAGGAAGGGGCCACGGCAAACACATAGCACCCAGGGTCATGATCCCATGACCCAGTCCACTGAACTGGTCCCACCTGCTAAGGCTTCATCACTTTCCACCAATGCCACTAATAAAGTTATAGCCATGTAGGTTTGCTCCTCTATGGAAACGCTTAAAGACACACCCAGAAGTATGCTATATTTTCTATTCAGTGAAGTTGATAGTCAGGATGAAACAGCACATCTAGCACCAACACTTTGTTTTATTTTTCCGAGTAATGTTCCATTGAAAAATGTACTATTTTATCCATCTACCCATTGGATGGACTTACTTTCAGTTTTGGTGATTGTGAATAGAAATTTTTAAACCATCTGAGTATTTGTTTGTTTGTTTTTTCATTTGTGCATTTGATACAAGGTCTCACTATGCAGCGTGGACTCCTATTTTCAGCCTCCCTGCACTGGGATTACAGGCTTGTGCCACCATGCCCAGACTTGGTGGCCACCCTGGGTGGTGGGGCTAGCACAGCGTGCAGATCTGAGTATATGTTTTTGATAAATATATGTTTTTAATTTCTCTAGGGCAAACTTCTGGGTCTCATGGTAACTGCAAATATATAAGAAACTTACAAATGCTAACTGTTTCCTTGAACAGCTGGAGGATTTCATATATTTTACTTTAACAGTATTCCAAATCTTTGTAAGCACTTGGTATTATCAGCATTTCTTAGAAGAATAAGCTTTTAAGCTTTTCAGTAGCTTTTTAGTAAGGTATATGGATACAAAGTCAATACTAAAAAATCAATGGCATTCCTGCACACAAACAACAAACTCACTGAGAGAGAAATTAGGGGAACCACATCCTTCACAATGGCATCCCCCAAAGTGAAATTAGTCTCAGAAGTAAAAAGTCTATATGTTGAGAGTTGTACTACTCTGAAAAAGGAGATCAAAGAAAATATCAGAAAATGAAAGGGTATCCTTTGCTCAGAGCTAGGAGAAACAACATAGTGAAAATGGCCATACTCCCAATACTGTTAGACAGATTTAAAGCAATGTTGATTAAAATAGCATTAGCATATCTCATAGAACTAGACATAATATTTCTAAAAGTTGTTTAGAAACAGAAGAGGTCTAGAATAGTAAATGCAATGCTGGGCAACAAAGGCAAGGCAGAAAGCATCACAATCCCTGACTTAAAATTATACTACAAAGTACTACAAAGCTACTGTAGTAGCTTGGTACTAGCAAAAGCCAGACCTGAGGATCAGTGAAGCAGAATAGAAGATGCATACATAACTATGAATACACTCAGTCACCTTATCTTGGACAAAGTGGCCAGACATGTTCACTGAAAGGATAAATGTTGCTGCAAAAACTGTCTCTCTACATGGCTAAGACTAAAATTTGACCCAAGTCTATCACTATGCACTAAACTAAAGTCAAATGGATCAAAGATCTGTAGATTAAAGTAGAAACACTCAGTATACTAGAAAAGAAAGTAGGTATAAATCTTGAAGATGTAGTGGTAGGCAGAGAACTCATGAGCAAAACCCAAAGTTCAGGGGAAATACTTTAAAGAATCAACAACTGGGACCTCATCTTATTAAAAAGCTTTTCACACAGAAAGAAATCATCAACAGAATGAAAAGTCAACCTACGGAATGGGAAAAAATATTAGCCGATTGTCTCTTAGACAAAGAGCTTCAATCTAGAACCTGTAAAGAAAAAAATATTCCCCCAAAATTCAAAGACCTAGTCCAAAAATGGGCATCTGAAATGAATAGACACTTCTCAGATGAAGAAATACAAATGGCAAACAAATATATGGAAAAATGTTCAACATCATTGGTCGTTTGAGAGATGCAAATTAAAAAAAAAACACTGAGATTCTCTCTCATTTCAAAAAGAATGGCTATCATCAAGAAATCAACCAATAACAAACGCTAGAGGGGCTGTGGGGACAAAGGAACCCTTCTGCACTTCTCTAGAAGTGCAGACTGGTACAACCACTGTATTAATAAGAATGGAGATTTCCAAAAGGCTGGGATTGGAGGCCCCATTCAACCCAGGTTGTCCCCTTCTAGGTGCCTTCCTGGAAGAATTAGAAACATCATAGATAGCAACATATAAATAAATTTATTAAGGTACTGGGGATACAGCTCAGTGGTATAAGTACATGGCTGGCAAGCACAAGATCCTGAGCTCAAGCCTATATATATATATATATATATATATATATATATATATATATATATATATCACTAGCTTTTAGTGTATTCACAGTTATTACCAATTTACATTTTATCTTAGCTAGAAGGTGGAGAAGCAATAGATATCACCAATTTTGGAACATTTCATCACAGACTAAGCACCTGTTGTGGCGAGTGCAGGGACTAGAGTTCAATCTCTGGTCCTGCAATGGAGTCTGGGCATGGTTGCACACTTCTGTAACCCCAGGACTGGTGAGGCTGAAATCAGGAGGATCACTATAAGCCTGAGCTGCATAGTGAGACCCTGCACCAAACACACAAATGAAAAAAAAAAAAAAGAAAGAAAAGAAAAACTATAGTTTAGCTACTCATTCCTTCTCATCTCCATTCTCAACCCTACTCATCAGGCCTAAGCAATAACTAGTTTACTTTATCTCTATAGATTTTGCTATTTTGAATATTTTACACAAAATCAGCCAGGGATATAGCTCAGTGTCACAGTGCCTGCCTAGCAAGATTGAGGTCTTGAGTTTGATCCCTAGTGGAGTGGCTTGGGGGGTGGGCAGAGAGAGCAAGAAAGAAAAAGAAAAGGCAGTCAAATAATGGTTATACTCCTTTACATTCCTCTCAGCAGAGCATGAGCATTCTAGTTCTCCACATCGCAACAGTTGTCGATGTCTGGTGTCTCCACTGGGACCATCCTCAGTTTTGAGAAGTGACATCTCTGTGGCTTTGATTTGTTTTTCTCTAACGATCGATGATGCTGAGCCTATTTTATTTTTCAGTTTGTTGTCCATTTCTATTATCCTCGGAGGTATATGGGTCATTTAGGTACTTGAAATTAGTTGTTTATCTTCTTGATGCCAGGTTGTAAGAGTTCTTCATAGATTCTGAATACAAATCCCTCATCAGATATCCCATTTGTAGATAGTTTTCCTATTTAATTGGTGTTACTTTTGCTTTATTTAAATGTTCTTCGAGGCACAAAAGCATTTAATTTTGGCAATTTTTTTTAATGGTCTAACAGCGTGTTCGGGGTCTCACTACTAGATTGGACTCGTAGTGATCTGCCTCTTTACAGCCTCCCAAAAGCTGGGATTACAGGTGTGTGCCACCATTCCTGGTTTCAATTTCCATCACAGCGCAACCCAGGGAATTGAACACACAGCCTCTGAGCCTGCTTGCTTGCAGGTGCTTTAATACACTGAACTATTTGGCCAGTCATTGGTAAAATGTAACATATCTTCTTCTTTTTCTTTAATCTTGTTGCCTATGCTTCTAAAAAGAGTTAGAAGAAAATTGATGGTAATTGTCCTTAAACACTTGGTAGCATTTACCAGATTATCCACCTGACCATGGACATTTATTTTGTTGGGTTTTCTCATCAATTAGTCAAGTCTTCACTTTGTTATGTGTCTCGTCAGATTTTGTGTTTCTTCTTGAGTCAGTTTCTGTCGATATTATTTTTCTATATTTTTTCATTTCATCTAGACCATCTAATTTGTTGTACAAGTGTTCATAGTACTCAGTTATTTTAATTCTGTAATGCTGATAGCAATAACTTTATTTACTTATATGATTTAAATTATTTGAGTCTTGGCACCTTTCCTTCTCAGTTTGTATAATGCTTTAACTTCTCTTGGTCCTT
>PVKN010014072.1:0-19457 GCA_004027915.1 Capromys pilorides | reverse complement strand
TTTTAATTTTATTTATTTATTTATTTGTTTGCTTGTTGTGTTTGTTTGTTTCTTTATTTATTCATTTTGTGGCTGGCTCAGCCTGCCCTGGTGGTGGCGCTGGCGCAGCATGTGGTGCCGGGGATCGAACTGCAGTCCCCGCAGTTGCCTGAACCCTCCTAAGCAGGCGCTTTAGACCACTGAACCATCTCGCCGGCCCTTTTTTTTTCTTTTTAAAGTTTCTAATACTAGGAGAAAGTATCATACCATGTCTTATAAGTAGATTATAAATTGAAGATACAGTATGAATCATAAAACAAAAATTAAAATTAACAATATTCAGAAAAATAAAGTATTAATTAATTAAAAATTAAATGTTTCAAAACAATATTCCAAAATTCAAACCAAATTTTGAGTCTAACTTAGGGGCCAGAATGTTATTATATGTGAAAATCTGTAATCAATTCAGAGTACTTGCATAGTATTTGAACAGGTTAATATATACAAAAATATCAACTAAGCAAATGTTTCCATGGTAGTAAAAAAATTACTAAGAATAAAACACAACATAGATACTGGAATGGCAAATATATGACCAGTACTTCTACAGTTTGGGGAGAGGACACCACACAAAATTCTAGTATGTCATGTACATGGACAGTGTCCATGATGCTTACTGGTGACCAAGTGTCATTTGTGGGACTGAGATACTGCTATTTCCTTGATATTCATCTTGCAGATCCAGACAGAATCATGACACATATGGTGCAGAAGTCCGTTTGTAGAATATGCTGATGGAAATGTTTGCTGCTGTATACAAAAGAATAGCTGAAAGACTGATTTTTCTCCTGTGTTTAATAGTTGCCCTACTTGGTGGGTTCTTCCCATTCTCTTTCATAGAGTTGTGGTCATTTTGATCCCTCTGTAGAATATCTTTTCATAAACTGTGTAGGATTGACTTGTCATCATGAAATTCTTTAGTTGTTCTTTGTCATGGAAATATTTCACTTCTCCATTAAACTTGAAAGAGTTTTGCATGGTATATCAGTCTGGGCTAGAATTTGTTTTCTTGTAAGACTTGAAGTACTTTGCTCCATGCTTTTCTTGACTTGATGATTTGTAAAGAGAAATCTGCCATCATTTTGATTGATTTTCCTTTCAATGTGATCTGTGTCTTTTCTCTAGTGGCTTTTAGTATACTGTTCCTATGCTGAATTTCTGGGATCTTGATTATTATATGTCTGGGTGTGGTTTTAATTGGGTTGATGTTATTTGGAGTTCTATATGCTTCGATTATCTGAATGTCAAATTGTTTCCCCATATTTGGGAAGTTTTCTGCTGTTACTTCTGTCCATATTCTTTTTATGTCATTTGTATTGACTCCTTCTTTCTCATTGATGCCTATTAGTCGTATGTTGTTCATCTTTGCCTTGTCTTGCAGATATTGAATTATGTTTTCCTGCACGCTAGTTGCTTTTAAGAGATCTTTTCTTACCTTTTCACTAGCTGCAATGGTGTCCTCAAGATCTGAAAATCTATTTTCACTTTCATTGAAACGCTTTTGCCAGCTTCTGATTGAGGTTTAATTTGCTGTATAGCACTTTTTTTTTTTTTAACTGGGGATTGAACTCAGGACCTTGCACTTGTCAGGCCTGTGCTTGTGCCCCTGAGCTATCTTCCTGGCCACTGTATAGCACTTTGAATCTGCTTCATGCATCCTATTACTTTCCTATATTGCTCATTGAAGGATTCCATCATTTTTCTATTCTCCTCTATTTTTTTATCGTTGTCTTCTTTAGAAGCACTTAGTACTTCTTTCATTATAGTTATCACTTCTTTTTTTACTTCAGAAGTTATTTCTGATCCGATTTCCTCTATACCTTTCTATGGTTGTTTTTTTTACTTCACATGCTATTGTTTCAGAGATTTCAGGTGTGTTATTTCCAATTTCTTCTAGAATAAAGGTCAAGATTTTATATTTCCTAAGAATCAGATGAAATGTGATCAAAAATTATGAAAAAGTTTAAATTAAAAGTTATTGGGCTGGTGAAGTAGCTCAGCAGATTAAGAGCTTGCTTAGGCAAACTCAGGGACCAGGGTTCAATCCCCAGTACCACATGCCACCACCACCACCCCCAGGCACGCTGAAACCACAACCAAGGTCAGGTGTGGTGGCACACGCCTGTAGTTCTAACACTGTGGAGGCTGAAAACAGGAGAATCACTATGAGTCAGAGCTGCATAGTGAGACTGTGTACCAAATACATGATTTTTTTTAAAAAAGTTATTGCAGTGAAAATACATTGCCCCCAGTCCTTCTAAAATCTTCTTCCTGGCTTTGAACATAATCTCATCCTATTGCATTGCCGCTTTCTTTTCTGTTTTGTTTGCTCTGAGACATCCTCACTCTATAGTTCAGCCTGGCCTTACCTCATTCTGTATCCCAGGTTGACCTTGAACTCTTGGTGATTCTCTTTCTTCAGGTTCCTGAGTGCCAAGATTAGAGGTCTGTTTTACCCTCTACCCTCTGGCCATCTTACAACCTTCTAAAGCATCTCTGGAAGTCCTTTTTCGAGGGTGTCTTTTCATGGCTGCCCCAAAGTCCTGAATTGATTTATAATTTTTCTAAAATAAAAAGCATTCCAGAGTGTCCTCCTGTAACTTGGTCAGTGTTTTGGGTCCATTCAGGACACTGAAGCAGCCACAGCAAAGCAGCTGAAGACAGGTGCTGGGCTTGGTTTAGCTAGGCCTGCTCAGAGCCACGGGGCTGCAGTAGAGGCACTGATCAGACTGGTCCTGTCCGGAGCCTGACAAGGGGCAAGTCGACTGCCAAAACTCACCAGATTGTCCCAGAATTCATCTATGTAGAAAAACCCTGCGTTAGAGGATTGGTAACGTTTTTCCCTACTGCATTTGTAGGAGCCCATTTCACTTTCTTATCATTCATGCTTTCTAAATTTTCTATAATAATCATATGCTTCTCTCCAAAAGCAGTAATATTCATAAAAAATTCAAATATGATTCTCTCTGCTGATAAAGCCCATCATAAACCACCTAGGGATTCTCTCCCTTACCCACCTTGACTTCTATCTCACAGGTGGCTCTGTGATCTCTGAACTGCTTAACATTTGGGTATTGCACTGCCAGGACAGTCACACCCCATGGCTTCTCATCCTTGAAGGCATTGCTTAGCCTATACCTTCTTTGAGAAATCTGCCACATCCTTTTTTCCATTTCCTCCCCGACTATAACCTAGGTATGACCCCCTTTTTGGTCTCCCCAGAAAATGTTGCAACTGTCCCTGCACCTGGTCACAGACATGGCTGATATCCACTTGTGCCCTATTAGTTAGCATGTAGCTGAATTATAGGTATCTTTTGTGTTAGTCACATGTTGCTGCATGAGAAACTTTTCCCTAAACATAGAGGCTTAAAATAACATTTATTCCAAGCAAATCAGAAATGGGAGTGACCCAGCTAGGCTGTAGCCACTCAGAATGTCTGTTGAAGTTACAGGCAGGCTATTGTTTGAAACCTTGCCCACAACCATGATGCCTGCTTGTGCTACTCTTGTGTGCCATCGGCAGGAGGCCTGTCCCTTGCCACTGGGGCCAGAGGCCGCAGTTCCTCTTCATAGGGCCTGTCCAGAGGACAACATGACAACAGGCTTCAGCTAATGGCAAAACTCCAAAGGAGCTAGGCATCATGGTGCACACCTGAAGTCCCAGCACTCAGGAGGCTAAGGCAAGATGATTACTGTAGGTTGGACGCCAGCCTGGGCTACATAGTGAGTTCAGGACCATCTGAACTACATAGTAAGACCCTATCTCAAAAAAAAAGAAAAGAAAGAAAGAAAGAAAGAAAGAAAGAAAGAAAGAAAGAGTGAGAGACGAACCAAAAAAACTCTGAAGGAGAGAAAAGCCTAAGCCATGGGGTGTTAATAACCTCACCTGCAAAGTAACAGCTCATGTTGGAGTTAGAGTTCTCTAACTCATGCAGACTCAACTGCAAAGAGACCGCTGAGGCCCTTTGCAGGTGATCCTGTGAGGCTCACTGGCCTGCACTGGCCCTGGGTTACTCATGACCCCAGAACATGTTTTTATACTGTCTGCTTCACAGTGAAATTTTTGTTCATTTTTGTTTAAATGAGTAAATGTAGGGCTATGAATGTGGCAGCCAGCAACGACAATGTACACATTTTAAGTGCTCGGCGGGTACTCAGTCCCTTAGACCCAGCCCTTCTGTAGAAGGTAAGAGGCAAAAGGGGAGAAGATCAGGGTTTCTGGGCTTCCAAATCCCATTCTGCAACCAGGTGAGACGTAGGCAGATCCATGAGGATACAGTAAGATGGAAAGTTGGAAGAAAAATAGGACCCCCACAGCTCTAGCCTTAATTTATAAACATTTTGCTCCCTTAATTTAAACTTTTCTTAGCTTCTCCTCTATTCTTTAATATGTATTTCTCATAGCAAAAGGGATATTGAGAAATTTTTATGCAGAAAAAGCCCATTGTCACTTTCCACTTGGAGAAAAGCATTTGTGTTTATCTTAATCTTTTGCTCATGGAGTGTATGGTGCAGCCGAGTGACAACATTTAAAAAGCCAAGTTGCAGGAGCTGAGTTCAACTTAAGGAGCCTTAATCTCCATCCCTTCAGAGAGCAGAAATGTCAGGCTTTTGTGACCGTCTTTAGCAGTGCTATTGTTCTGAAGATAAGGTTTGTTCTGAGCAGTTTGGAACTACAGATGTCCCCTGCCCATGGTTCCGTGGAAAGTAGGTGTCATGTGCAAGAAACAGGAGAAAGTGGGAGAAAAAGCTAAATCTCTTTATTATGGTACGTAAACCTTCAGTGTGCGGGAGCCCTGCAGCTGCACAAGGAGAAAACCCATTCAAAGCTATAATGCGAGTGTGAATAATCCTGTCGCGAGTGCTGCTTACAGGCCTCTCCAGCTTTGTCAGGTGAACTTGAACCGGGCCATCAGATTTGTCCCTGGCCCCATTGCACACCCTGTCTGTCACCCCAGGGCATTCACCATCTTGACTGTTGTTTAAAGAGAACAAGCAATCCATCATGCAGCCGAGGAGTCACTTTCTCATAGAAAAGTCAAATCAGCATGCGACACTACTCAGCCCCAGTGCTTTGCAGATTAAAATGATACATGGTGACTCACGTGTTACTAGGAAGATTAAAAGGGTTATCTTGTTCCACTGCCCAGACAAAAGAATTCCCCTCCAGCAGTTAAGTGGGAATTTTGCAGAAGCTCAAAATGTTGGGCTCAACCAAACAGGGGTAAGACAGAGAATTTAATGAGGGAACAAAAAAGAGAATGTTATTTTATACCAAAGCACTATTTTTTTTCTCCCTGCGTGAGATGGTACAAAGAAACATCCCTCCCCAAAGGGGAGCCGTGAAGTCTTTGTACAGGTCTCTGCAGTGGGAGGTGCCAACTTTATTCCTGGAGATGGTCACATGATTTATTGTCTGACTGCCTGGGCAATTGATTTAAATATGGTGAAATAAATGCGCAGCCCTGGGGCAGCTTCATCGGAGTGGATTGAGAAGCCTGCAGCTACTGTGTCAAGTTATTAACACTGTTATTCCATTGTGGGATCTGCACAGTAATAAAACCCGAAATGAGTCTCATACACAAATGAGCTCACAGTGAATCCATAAAGTTGAGGCAAACATTTATCATATTGCAGGAAATGATATCTGTATACAGTAGGGTCCGTAACTAGGTTGCATTTGCATTTAAAGGTGATTTTAGGAAGACAAAAATAAGTATTGAGGTATTTACTTTTAGATTAACTAAGTGCATCAGCTAAAATCAACATGAGATAAACCCATTATCTCTAAGTATTTCTTAAAACAATTTTAAAGTTTAATGTGTGTTTTACGTGGAAATGTTACCAGGAAAGGACATAAGTTAAAAGGAAAGAATTCTTGTTTCTTCTGGGTTTCTATACATTTCAGGCAATACTGTGAGAAAGTTTTTCATTACTTACATTTTACCTATACATTGCCATACCAAGTTCTTTTCAAAATGCAGACAAAACAGCTGGAGAAATAGCTTGGCAGTCTGAGCACCTGCCTGGCAAGTACAAGGATCCAAGTTCAATCCCCAGTACCACATGCATTGCTGGCGCGGGGCAGGGTGGAGAGACTGTGACAAAACTGGGCATGGTGGCACATGCCCATAATCCGAGCACTGGGAGGCTGAGACAGGAGGATCACTATGAGATCACTATGAGTTCAAGTTGCGTAGGGAGACCTGTACCGAATACATACATACATACATACATACATACATACATATAATGGAGATAAATTTTTTAGCAGTGTTTCATTGTTATTTGTTTGTTTGGTACCAGAAATTGAAAGACACAGGGTTTTTTTTAGTCACAAAGATTTCAAATGTTAAAATGCCCTCTTTTGTAACTTTTACCAAAATTTTCAAACATTACTTCTGTCCACTGGTTAAATGCACTGTAAGAATGGGGTTGGGGGGATGGGAAAGCACATTAAGTTTCCTCTGCTATGGACAGACACCAGATTTAACCTTCTTTTCCTACACAAATCACCAAAAAGGAGAGGGACTGCTGTGACACTTTTGTTAGACATTTGACATGGTCTTTGTGAACAACAGAAGGACCCACAGCGACTGGCTTTGTAGGGCCATGTTCCCAACACTATCTCAATAGGGAAATTCTCTGGGGACCGAGCACCTGGGTCCTGTGTAGTGTTCCCTTGGGCTGGGCGGCAATCACCAGGCCACCTGCATCAAAGAAGACGGAGGCGGGAGGGGTAACCTCTGGCCAGCTATATACATCCCCAACCTCCAGGTACAGGCTACTGCTGAGCCAAGGCCAGCCTCACACTGGCATGGGCTGAGGCCCAGATAGCAAGACCTCTGCATGGGGGCAGAGAGAGGTTAAGAGCAGCAGGCCGGGAGGTGAAAGCTGCTGTGGGCAAAGATTACAAGGGCTAATTGGCTCTGATACAGGCAACTGAAAATATCCAGGACTCTCTGGTGAGAGCCAAAGACTTCTCGAGACTGAGGGACCTCAGCAACCTGCAGCAAAACAGACCATGGTCACTGCCCTCCTGCTTTTCCTCCTCCTCCACCCCTGTCGGGCAGCTCTGACTCACATCCAGCAAAAAGAGACTTCCTGCAAGCACCCTCAGGCTGGAGGACAGATAAAGGCAGATTCTACTTGGTATCTACAGAACTCTGCACAGCTAAAGATCAGCTTTTATTCCACTCAACTCCTGGTTCTCAGGGAGGAGCAGGAAGGGCAGGTGATGAGAAGACTGTGGGTTAAGACCCAAACTTTAAACTCTAGGTCAACAACTTGGAGTTGTTTAGTGACTGCATGGGAGCAGGTGACTGAGAGGCAGACAGCTCCACATCACCCTAGATGTCACCAGCCCTGTTACAAGTTAAATTCAGACACAGTGCAGGCTGTGTAAGTACATTTCTGTCCAGCCCTCTCACCCTAACTGTGACAGCCAAGACGGCTTAGTTGCATGGAATCTCGGACTCTATGCCAGACAGGATGACGATGTCAACAGCAGTCCCCGTAATGTACTAATGGACTCCTCTCATTTCACTGGTGGTCACTTAGCACCTTGGGATAATCCAATGGGAAAGGCAAAGACAGAAACAAATTATTATTGTGCAAACTGCACCAGTGCAATGGAAGCTCTATATGTGTGCGCGCGCGTGCGTGCGTGCGTGCGTGCGTGTGTGTGTGTGTGTGTGTGTGTGTGTGTACTGGGACAGTTAGAGAAGGTCTCCTTGGAGGCAAATCAAAGCTTTTCAGGGCAGGAGAGGGGGAAAATCTAGTCAAGAAGCCTTTCATTTGCTGGGTTTCTCCTTCTGTTTTATTTCAGCTTCGGTTTGAATACTGAGAATTTAAACCAGGGTATGCTGAGCTATATGCCCAGAACTTTTTATGGTTTTATTTTGAGATAATGTCTCACTAAGTTTGCCCATGCTCCAGTGAAATAGTTCAGTGCACTAAGCACCTGCTTAGGCAAGTGCAGGGACCAGGGTTCACTCCCCAGCACCACATGCTGTGCTGGCCTCGGCCCAGGGCCTGTTGAGCAGGCAACCAACACCAGGCATGGTAGTGCACACCTATAATCCCAACACTGGGGAGGCTGAAAACAGGAGAATGGACCTCTACAAGTCCAAGCTGTGTATTGAGACCCTTTACCAAATACATTTAAAAAAAAAAAGGGGGGGGGGTTGCCCAGGCTGACCTCAAACTTAAGTTTCTCCTATCTCAGTCTCCAGAGTAGCTTGGGGTGGCAGGCACATACCACCCCACTAAGCTTTGGTTGTAAGATCAGGAAGATCATCTGGATCTCCTTGAAAGATTCTTGAATGTGATTCTTTTTGCCCCACATCCCTGCAGCCTCATCTCTATGCAACCTCATCTCCAGGCACTCCCAGGTCCACCCAGACACAGGGACTGTGACCCCCACACGACACTCTCTTCTAACACTATTTCCAGGCTAATTCCCTTGACTGGACTTTTCCCCTCTCCTGCCCTGGAAAGCGTTGGTTTGTCCTTCAAGGAGACCTTCTCTTAACTGTCCCACTCCCAGTCCTACCAGTAAATACACACACACACACACACACACACACACACACACACACACAGCCTCCATTGCACGGGTGCAGACTGCACAATAATAACTTGTTTCTGTCTCTGCTTTCCCTATTAGATTATGAGCACGAGAAAGTAGAGAACTGTGAATTCATTCTGGCAGCACCAGGGCCTGGCATTTCAATGTTAATAAGGCCTTGTTGAATGAAAGAATTAAATCATTAAAAATCGCAAGATTAATTAAGAGTGTGGTTTTATGATTGGCCCATTGTGGCATAACTCGTAGTGTAATACAGTATTTAACATTGTGCCTTGAACATCGCACGTGCTCTCTAAATGTTTGTGAACTGAATGAATGAATGATGGCAGGTGAAAAATCTCTTAATTAGATCCAGAGGGTCCTCTTTATTTGTCCAATCCAAATAAGAAAGGCATTCTCAGACTCTGAAAGGGCCCTGCCGACCTCTTTGTCTTACAAAAGGCTCATCTGAATGATAATGAGTGTGGAAAATGGATTAGCTCCTGGGTAGACAGGTTTTTTCCCCCCTGTTTTTGCTTGTTTGTTTGTTATTTGTTTTTGTTTTTGTCTAGGTAAAAAAGCAAAAATGCTCAAGTGCTCCGTTGTTTAGGGAGGTTCGTTCCTGTTCATCCCTAGTGACTTTCACTTTAGTGCTTATTTGGTTAAAATTAAATCGTTTGTGGCACATGAATTCAAGTTGGGAAAAGTAGTTACCACTATGGTGTCATTGCTGGTTTTATCATTCTTTATCCATCCACAAGCCAGATAACCTGGAGGAACTGATTTCCATCTGTTCTTAGATTCATTCTAAGACTGTATGGCTAAAAGACTCTAAGAGTCCCATTTTTGAAGATGATTAGTAAATATGGCTTTCCAATAAAGCTTAAATTAGTTTTACAATAATTGATAAAGAAGGCAGAACTTGTTGGTTCTGGCTCTGAAACCAGGTGTTTCAAGTCTATTAAGAGTATTGTTCAAGTTTCATGAATTAAAGAGTGTAACTCCTGTGTTACACGGGGCAGCTAAGGGGTGAGATGCCAAGAATGAGGGCGCATTTTGGGGCTGAGGACCTAGACGAGTGGTAGACAGCCTGCCTGGCATGGGCTCTGGGTTTAATCCCAGCAGTACAATAATAAACCAGCACACTATACAGCCAAGCCAAATGTTTAATTTCTTGAGCCAAAAGGTGTTCTCACTTCCCATTTCTTTCCTCATTAATCTAAGTAAGGATCATATCATCACATCATCCTCCATGACCATCGGCCAAGGGTTAAAAAAGATCAACAGTACCAGTATCAAAATTTATGCACAAAGTAGGAAAAGCCCACCCCAAGTCACTAGTAGTACCTGGCATAGAGTAGCAGTCCCATGGGTGTGGTGGTGGTGGTAGTGATGGTTGTCAGCATTAGTGTACTTATTTGTCTGCCATATTTTTATCCTCTAACCCACAGAAGAGCTGCAGTTAGCAAATTTAGTTATGTTTTCCTTGTGGGTTAAGCCTAGTTCCTGGGTGAACAGAAATTGTTCATATTCTTGTGTCCAAATAGAATCTACTTTCTGCATGTTCAGGTTTTGTCTTGTGGTTTTTCCTCCATTTTTTCCATGATCCAATCTCTATAGCAAATCTATTCAACATCATGAGTTCTCCAATCTGGCCAGGAAAACATAGTTTTGTGAAAGCATCTGACACTGATAACACAGGTCTCAGTATAATTAACCACCAAGACTATGGCAGCGCACAGCTTCAGAGCGCTCCGCTGGCTTAACGCCAGCGTGTGTTGGTTAGCTATGGCTGAATAACAAATTACCATAAACGTAATAGTTTCAAACAATACCCATTCATGACCTCGAAGTTCCATTGGTCAGAACCCTGGGAGGGTGTGGCGGGGATCATTACTCAAAGCCTCACAGGCTAAACTTCACATGGCAGCGGGTGGTGCACTATTTTTTTTCCAATCTCATTCCTGTAGTTAATGAAATCAAAATCCTGTTATCAGCAGATTCAGTAGAGCTGAGGTCTCCATTTCTTCATTCGCTGTTAGCCAGAGGTGGCCATCAGTTCCTCATAACCACTCCTTACACAGAGTCTTTTGGGCTTGAAAACTAATAAGAGTTACCTCGAGCCCTTCTTGGACTTTCAAACTGTCTGCCTCCTCCTGCCTCTAGCCAGAGAAAGCATGTGCTATGAAGGAGTTTGGGTAGAGTCATGCTCACCTGCACGTCTCCAGATCCTGAAGTCAACAGACTTTGGGGGCTTGAGTCACTTCCTCATCATTTCATTTTAGGAGTACATCTTTGAAAAACCAAAAAGTGAGAACTTTGGGCGTCTGTCCTGAGAATCATGCAATTTGAGTGCAGTTCTGCACACTGCACATTGGGCTTCAAGCAACATTCCAGGATTTAGTTGCAAAGAACAGAGAAGCATTTAGGGAGAGGTAATTCAGATACATGTGTGAGGATAAAGGAAGTGGATTCTTATGAAAATCTAAGACAGGTCCATGTGGCAGGAGTCAGTGAAACTTTACCATTAAAAAAATTGAGCTGTTCTCCTTCAATTTCCTGTTTGGGTCCTTCAAGTTTAAATTTCCCAAGTTCTGCTAGAATGTCATAAGAAAACACACCCTAGTGACCAGAAAAAGCCAGGAAATCTACAAACGTTTCATAAACCCATTAGAAATCTGAGATTAGAAAACAATCAAATAAATTAAATGTCAAAGAGTTACAAGGCCTCTCAAAAGGAACTAGCATACACAAACTCTTTGGTTATTGGTAGAGGACAGGAGAACTGACCACCCCATAAGCCAGTAAGAAGAAATCCAATTGATTTGGAATAACTAGGAATCCAAAATATTTTCAAAGGCATTTCCCCTAATTCTCAAGCTGTTTCTTCAACTAGGAGCTCATGAGAAAAACCAGGGATAGAGTAGCTATACAAGAGGTGATCCATGCTACCTGCACAGGAGAAATGTACAGCTGCCACAGTGGAAAAGATATGAAAATCCACTAATCTCCCTGATCCTTGTCTCCCATAAAGCTGAACTTACCATTGTAGGGGCAAAAATTCTATTACTTCCAGGTGATGATCACTGAATTTCAGAAATATGTTCTTTTTAATTATTTAATAATTTATTTATTCATTTATTTATTATTTATTTATTTATTTATTTATTTATTTGGTACAGGGTCTCACTGCATAGCTCAGACTCATAGTGATCCGCCTGTCTCAGCCACCCCAGTGCTGGGACTACAGATGTGCATCACCACACCTGTTTCCATGGTCAGCTTGGCATGGAGCTGGCGCAGCATACAGTACCAGAGATGGAACCCAGGTCTTTACGCTTGCTGGGCAGGCACTTAGACCACCAAGCTATCTCTCCAGCCCAAAAATATGTTCTTAATTTTCAAATATTGAAGGATTTTCCAGCTACTTTTACTAATTTCTAATACAGCTTGTGGTAAGAAAATACGTCTTGAATTATCTCAAATTTTATTACTTGCCTTCAAAAGTAAAATATAATTTATTTTGATAAATGGGCCAGAAGCTCTTGCAAAGAATGTGTATTCTGTTACTGCTGACTGGAGTGTTCTGTAAATACTAAGTTCACTGATAGTGGTTTTTTTTTTCCAAGTATTTTATATCCTTAGCAAATTTCTGTGTTGAAATCTCCAACAAACTGTCCATCTACTCCTGTCAGTCCTGTTCGTTATTGCTTTGAAACCTAGCAAAGTGTATAGGTAGAATGTTGGGTCCCTCTGGTGACTTTAGCACATATCAGTGTGAGGGGCTATTATTATCTCTCTTTAATACTCCCTGCTCTGAAATATGCTTACTAGTATATTACTGAGTTGATGCATGCACAGCTCATGTATGTGCAAGTCCTCTTTTCTGTATTTGGGTGCTTTGTCATGTAGACTTTGCTGTCTCTAAAGACAGTGGCACCTTAGTCTTAGGTTGGGACAAGTCCCAGAGGCAGCAAACGCTCATCTGAGGGTCTGCGCTTCAAATGCAAATGAACTGTGCTCCATGCCTACTCTCGGCCGCCTCCTTTACCACTGGCCTTCACAGGCCCAGCTACTACTACACGGATCCAATCACCGCGGCTCAAGGTACAAGACATCCGCAGACATCTCTGATATCCCTAAATCCACAGAAATCACTCATGCCTCCCTGTGCTTGCCTCACCCTCCCTTCCCCACCACGCTCCCAGGAATGGCTTCTGCTTGGGTGTCTTCCCTGTGCTCTCTGCCCCCAGACTTGCAGAGTGTGGAGAGGACCTCCTCCTTGGAACTGGAAGCAGCCGGTTACCTCCTCACCTGCAGCGTCTCCTGCTTTGTTGGCCTCACCACACCAGAAGGATAACAAAAACTTCCCCTTGCAACAAGGCACAACCATGTTAATGCTGGACGGCCACTCCAGCTTGCTGCCGCTGTATTTCTTCTACCTTCATACTTTTGACGGATCATTAGCTTTATATGCAAAGTAGGGAACGTATATTTGGATTTGGCTTTGTTTCATCTTCTGTAACAACTTCAGCCTTTTAACTGAATTGTTGGATGCCTTATAATCAGTGAGACTATCAATAAGATTGTGTTTAAATCTATCACATTTTTACATATTTTGTCACATCAGTTCTTTGTTCCTTTTTCCTCTGTTCTGAAAGCTCCTTTTGAATTATTAATAAATATTTTATTGATTCTATTTTATCTCCTTTTTAATCTATTTGCTTTTTTATTTTTTAAGCAGTTGCTTTAAGGCTTGTAGGGTATGCTTGAGTTTATCTTCAGGTAATAGCACATTATTTCATATATTGTACTGAAAAGTGAAAAGGAGAATATTTTATTCCCTGTCCCTGCTCTTGCCTTTTATACTATTATTGTTGTCTATCTGACTTGTGCATGTGTTATAAATCTGTAATATGTTATTACTATTTTGCCTCAGATAGTCAGTTCTAATTTAAAGAAATTTTTAAAATAGAAATATTTTAAGGGCTGGCCAAATATAGCTCAGTGGTTTAAAGTAAGCAAAATGTAGGGACCAGGGTTCGATCCCTGGGCCTGCTGTGCCAGCCCTGCCCTCAGGGTGCGTTGAGATGGCAATTGAGACTGGGCATGGTGGTACGCACCTATAATCCCAGCTCACGGGAGGTTGTAAACAGGCAGATTACCATAAGTCTGATCTATTAGTGAGACCCTGAACACCCTGTAGACCCTTCCCTAAAATACAAAAAAGAAATATTTAACATTTTGTCATCTCTGGTACTCTTCTCTTCTTTTATAAATTCAACTTTCTATCTTTCATCATTTTTCTTCTACCTGAAGGAATCCTCCGACATTTTATGAAGTGCTCATTTGCTGCCACTGAATTCCCTCAGCTTTTTCAAGTTTCAGTTACTCTTCATTTCAACTACATTTCTAAAGCATAGAATTCCAGGTGGAGATTTTTTTTTAAATACATCAGTATACCTAAAACATGTCACTCCATCGCTTTCTGTATGCACTATTTCTAGTGAGAAGTCTGTAGTCTTTCTTATCTCTATTTCTCTGTACTTTGAGTTTTTTTTCCTCTCACTACTTTTGTCTTTCATCATTGGTCTTCAGGAGATTGATTATGGTGTGTTCAATGTATTTTTTTGAACCATTAGAATCTGTGATTCTATAGTTTTCACCAAATTTGAAAAATTTAGAGCCCTTAATATTTTAGTATTTGTCTGTTCTCATGTTTTTATGAGAATTCCAAATTTTATGCATGTTAGCCTACTTGATAATTATTTTACACATCACTACTGTATTCATCTTTGTCTGTATTCTTAGTTTTTCAAGTTCACTAAACTTTTTCTGCAGCCTGATCAATGTTTTCTGGTCAACTTAATGTTGCCTTTATATTTTTGTCCTTCTAGATAATGCATTTTTCTTTGCTTGAAGTTTTATTTAAAGTTTTATGGCACCAGTTTTTCTCTACTTTGAGGTCATTCTTTAATCCATCTTCTTAATTTTTTTTTTTTGTTTTGTCCTAATGCTGGAAACTGAACCCATAGCCTCGTTGTCTCAGTTACTCTTTTCTCATTGCTAGGACAAAATATCTGACACCCAAAATGAAAGAAGGAAAGGTTTGTTTCGCTCACAGTTACTGGAGGTTTCAGTCCATACTCAGCTGGCTCCAAGGCAGAACGGCACATGGTAGAGAGCAAACTTTCATGGTGGCAGAAAAGAGCAGAGGGCAAAGGGAGCAACAATCCCCAGCATATCAGGCTGGGACACCCCTCCCCCAGGGTGCACTGAGACAGGGACTAAGACTGGGCCTGGTGATGTGCACCTGTAATCCCAGAACTTGGGAAGCTGAAAACAGGAGGATTGCTATGAGTCTGATCTGTGTAGTGAGACCCTTTAGACCCTGTACTAAATACAAAAAATAAATAAATAATAATCTGATCCTGGCCATATCAGCGCTGGCTATGCCCCTGTACTGGATTGTCATGCAATTCACACTCCTTGCAAGTTTGCTGAGCTGAAGGAAAAGATTGATCACTGACCTGGTAAGAAGCTGAAAGATGGGCCCATGTTTTTGAAATCTGGTGATGCTACCATTGTTGACATGGTTCCAGGCAAGCCCATGTGTGTCGAGAGCTTCTCTGACTGTCCATCTCTGAGTCATTTCACTGTTCAAGTTACGAGACAAACAGTGGCTGTTGGACAAGTGGCTATGGACAAGAACGCTGCTGGAGATGACAAGGTCACCAAGTCTGCCCAGAAAAGGCAGAAGGCTAAATGAATACTATCCCTAACACCTGCCACCCCCATCTTAATCAGTGGTAGAAGGCCAGTCTCAGAACTATTTCTCCCAATTGGCCATTTAAGTTTAATAGTGAAAGACTGGGCCAGGGAGATAGCTCAGGGGCACAAGTGCCTGCCTGGCAAGTGTAAGGTCCTGAGTTCAGTCCCCAGTTCTGAAAAAAAAAGAAAAAAGAAAGAAAGACTGGTTAATGATAACAATGCATCGTAAAACCTTAAGGAGGAAAGGAGAATGTTTCATGGACCACTTTTTGTGTGGAAGATTTTAAGTTATTAGTTTTTAAATAATGGAAACAGCTTGACCGAGAAACTGTAACAAAATTTTGAGCACCATTAAAACAAAGTTTAATGAGAATAAGTAAACAAATATTTAAAAGAATAAAAGCTTCTCCCAAAAATGAGAAATGTCACTTTCACTCTTAATTTATGATCAAAATAAGCTACATAACCAAAATAATATTAAAGGTAAGAGGAAATAAGTGCTATTGTGTGCCTTAAAGAAAAGGAAAATGGAGGCCTATGCGCATAATCAGCTTCCCCTTTCTCTCTCTCTCTCAGTGGTGGTGCTACCAGGGATTGAACTCAGGACCTTGTGCTTACCAGGCAAGCACTTATTCCACTGAGCTAGCTCCCTGAGACCCTCCTCTTTCCCTTAGATCATCTAGCATAAGTCTTCTTATAGGAAAAAATCATCTTCCAGCCTCATCCCACAAAATCCAGCCATATACATGATAAGGTGCTAGAGCAGAATTTCTCTGGAAATCACACTGACATTTAGCACACCAATTTTGTCTAAGGCTCCAACACAGCTCAGGCCAGGGTGCAGTTCCCTCCATTCATCCTTGCTTGCGTGACAAGTCACTCAATCCACATTAGCCTTGGTTCCTTCCTGTGAGAGATGGAAGCAAGAATAAAAACACAAATGTGGGTAGTTTATTTCAGAGTTAAATGACCAGTGTGGTTAAAGACTTTAATCTGATGTTACATCAAAGGAAAAGATGTAATAAATAGCATTTATTATTCTTAAAATTTTTATTAGTACCACTCAGAGCCCAGGCCCAGCATGTGAGTAAGATGACCTGAGGCATGCCTGTCCTTACTGGACCAAGAGCCCAGATCCAGCATGCCCCACTGGACCAAGAGCCCAGATCCAGCATGCCCGATGTGGAACCCTGTGGCAGAACTCCCTGCAGAGAGGCTAGAGGAAAGACTCACCCAGCTGATCCAGGAGCAAAACATCTTGCCAGAGTGGCACAGCAGGTTCATATCCAAGGGCTGCAGCAGGAAGAAGTGGAGCACACAGCAGTCAGACTCAAGCCACACCCACCTGGCTGAGTTTGAACTTGGTAGATCCAGATCTGGTGCTAAGGTAAGAACTCTACCAAAGCTCTACAGCAAAGGTCAGAAGACAGTGCTATACAAAATGACAAAGAGAAGGAGCAAAATGTGCTCTCAGGCCCTGAGCACACCCAGAACAAATACAGGAGGCAATAGCATAGAAAAAATTAGAAATCACACATCTGAAATCTCTGAAATTATAGCATCTGAAGTAAAGAAACAACTGCAGAAAGGTATAGAAGAAATAAGATCAGAAATAATTTCTGAAGTGAAAACTACAATGAAAGAAGTATTAAATGCTCCTAAAGAAGACACCAATAAAAAAATAGAGGAGAATATAAAAATGATGGAATCCTTGAATGAGCAATATAGGAAATAAATTGAATGCATGAAGCAGATTCAAAGTGCTATGCAAAGGACTGGCAGTATAGCTCAGCGGATTAAGCACTTGCTTAGGGAAGCGCAGGGGCCAGGGTTTGGTTCCTGGCCCCGCCTACCACGCCGACCCCACTCTCAAGAGCACTGAGCTGGTGATGGAGTCTGGGCACAGTGGTGCACACCTGTAATCCCAGCACTTGGGAGGGAGGCAGGAAACAGGAGGATCACTATGAGTCCGAGTTGTGTAATGAGACCCTGTAGAAAAAAAAAAAGACAAAAAAGTGCTATATGAAAAATAAAATCTCAATCACAAGCTGGCAAAACCATTTCAATGAAAGTGAAAATAGACTTTCAGATCTTGAAGACACCATTGCAGCTAATGAAAAGGTAGGAAAAGATCTCTTAACAATCTGACATCCTGGTAACTGAAGCATATAGAATTCCAAATAACATCAACACAATTAAAATGACACCGAGACATATAATAATCAAGATTTCAGAAATTCAGCACAGGAGCAGTATACTAAAAGTCACTAGAAAAAAGAAACAAATCACATTTAAAGGAAAACCCACAGAATAATGGCAGATTTCTTAACCATCAAGTCAAGAAGAGTATGAAGCAAAGTACCACAAGTCTTGCCAGAAAACAAATTCCAACTTAGATTGCCGTACATTGAGCTACATAGAGACAGTGCCAGGGCAAGTGAGAGCCAGATGGGCATGGGTTGACTCTGGACTTTGCTGAGGAAAGCAAGTAAACATGAGCAAAGGGTCCTAAGAAGCTGAGAGACAAGATGTCATCATATGCATTCTTTGTGCAAACTTGCAGAGAGGAGCACAAGAAGAAGCACCCAGGTGCTTCTGTTAACTTCTCAGAGTTTTCTAAGAAGTGCTCAGAGAGGTGGAAGACCATGTCTGCTTAAAGAAAAATGAAAATTGGAAGATATAGCAAAAGTGGACAAGGTTCATCATGAAAGAAAAATGAAAACTTATATTCCTCCTAAAGGAGAAACAAAAAGGAAGTTCAAGGATCCCAATGTGCCCAAGAGGCCTCCTTCGGCCTCCTTCTTGTTCTGTTCTGAGTATCACCCAAAAATCAAAGGAGAACATCCTGGCCTCTCCATTGGTGATGTTGCAAAGAACATGACAAGCAGCCATATGAGAAGAAGGCTGCTAAGCTGAAGGAAAATTATGAAAAGGACATCGCTGCCTACTGGGCTAAAGGAAAACCTGATGCAGCTAAAAAGGGAGATGTCAAGGTTGAAAAAGCAAGAAAAAGAAGAAAGGGGAGGAGAATAAGAAAGAGGAGGATGAAGAGGAGGAAGAAGAAGATGAAGAGGATGAAGGATGATGAATAAGTTTAGCGCAGTTTTTTTCTTGTCTATAAAGCATTTAACCTCCCTGTACACAACTCACTCCTTTTGAAGAAAAAAATCGAAATGTAAGGCTGTGTAAGATTTGTTTTTAAACTGTACAGTGTTTCTTTTTTGTACAGTTAACACACTACCAAATGTGTCTTTAGATAGCCCTGTCCTGGTGGTATTTTCAATAGCCACTAACCTTGCCTGGTACAGTATGGGGGTTGTAAACTGGCATGGAAATTTAAAGCAGGTTCTTGTTGGTGCACAGCACAAATTAGTTATACATGGGGACGGTAGTTTTTCATCTTCAGTTGTCTCTGATGCAGCTTATATGAAATAATTGTTGTTCTGTTAACTGAATACCACTCTGTCATTGCAAAAAGGTGCAACTGTTTTGACATTCTGAATGCTTCTAAGTAAATATAGTCTTTTCATCAAAACAAACAAACAAATTCCAGCTCAGACTGATGTATCCTGCAAAAGTCTCTTTCAATAGAGAAGTGAAACACTTCCATGACAAAGAACAACTAAAGAATTTCATGATGAAAAGCCAACCCTACATAGTTTACTAAAAATATTCTAGAGAGGGATAAAAATGACCACAACTCCATGAAGGAGAATGGAAAGAACCCACCAAATAGGATAAACAATTAAGCACAGGAGAAAAAGAAGTATACAAAAGCAATCTTTCAACTATTCTTTTATATACGGAAGCAAAATATGTCTACAAATGGACTTCTGCATGCTATGGATCATGATTCTGTCTGGGTCTACAGGGTGGATATCAAAGAAATATCAGTAGTTCAGTCCCACAAGTGACACTTGACCACCAATAAGCTTTAGGGACACTGTCCATGTATTCAACATACTAGAGCTTTGTGCAGTATCCTATCCCCAAACTGTTAGAAATTCTGGTCAGATATTTGCCATTCCAGTCTTTATGTTATGTTTTATTCTTAGTAATTCTTTACTATCATGAAA
>PVKN010014071.1:0-19458 GCA_004027915.1 Capromys pilorides | reverse complement strand
CTGTTGTGAATCTTGCTTTTTCTTTGATATTCCATCAGAGGACAACTGTCCATAGCCATACATACAGACATTGCCATAATTTTTAATAGCTTCTTAGTATTCTATTGAATAAATAAGCTCTCATTTTAAAAACTCAACACTATGTCAATTAGATATTTAAGCTATGTTTATGTTTGCTATTCTAAATAAGACAAAAACAGGCATGCTTGTCTGATTATTTTCTTGAGATAACTTCCCAGAAGTGGAGAAGCTGGGCCAAAGGTTGCATATTTTACATTTTAATATCTGTTTTTAGGCCACCTTCTAGAGAGGAAGCCTAGTAAGAAAGCTATGCGAAGAAGCTCCTTTCTTCCATGGGGACCCTGCCGTCAGGGGCTGGGGTTATAGCAAAGGCTTACACTTGACTCCCCATGCCAACTATGCCAATTGTCCTAGAACAACACATCTTTCACACTTTCTTATGACTCACCACAGCCCAAAGCCAAGCAAATCTTTGGATTGTGACAATTTTTAAATTCCAAGGGTTTCCTGTTTCCATTTCTAAGAACCTCTTTACTTAGACAGTTTTAAGATGTTAAAACTTAATTTTCAACTTCCATGATATACATGACATCTCAAAATAGTGGAAACATTAACTGGAAAGAGTATATGGCACACAGAGAGAAACTATGTTCCAGTACCAATGTGAGAATAACTTGACAGGATGAATTAGAGTAAAAGACAAACTCTCTAAGATCCCAAAGGGTCACTTAATTCTCATCTTCCTAAAAAGCTCATTTTTGAACTTGGCTTAACTCTTATCTCAGCTTCAAAACAAAAAGCTCAGTTCTGAACCTGGCATTTAAGATTCTACATATGCCAGTTTCACCTTAAAATGTAAAGTCTTCTATTTCCTAAATAAACTTCATTTGTCTCAAGCAAGATGTTGTTGCCCGTCAAACATGTTATGGTTTCCTGATTTATGTCTTTCTCATTAAATAGCTACTGTCCTTTGTTGATTATCATATGCCAAGCACTGAACTAAGTGGGTTAGGTAGATACTTTAACTAATTCTTACTAAAATCTGATGAAGTAGAGAGTATTTCTCCCCATTTTAAATACCAAAAAAATGCAGCTCATAAAGGTCAGGCGACTTACCCAAGACCACATGGCTGTACAAAGGTGACTCATCACTAGCAGCTGTGTCATCCCACCAAATTCAAGCTTTCTTTGTTCTACCTCTGTCCTGCATTTCCTGATGCCCTGGCCCCTTCAGCTCCTGACAACCCAAATCCTCCAAGGGCTTGGGATGCAGCTCAGCAGTGGAGCACTTGCAGACAAAGCCCTGAGTTTGATTGCCCATCTGCATTACTTAAGGTGAAACAGGAACACCATCTCTCTGATATGCTCCACTTTTAGCCAACAGGGAGTTCCCTATCCTCATTCTGAATCTGGCCACTTGAACTCGAAGAGCTTGTTTCCTTGTCATCAGCTTGCCACCACCTTACACATTTAATTCCTTTTTTGCTCAGCCCTTCCCTGGTGTCTCCCAGGGGCCAGGCCAAGCAGTAGTAAGTGATAAGCCCATAACCCTGTTCTCAGGGACATGAATGAGGCCAGTTGTGTCTTCTGATTAGACTGTGACTCCTTCATTTCAAGTACTGGGCAGAGACCACTATGTCCCACACAGCCCCATGTATTCTCATTAAGCACTTGCCTTGCATGAAGGAGGGCCCGCATCACAGATCTCACCTTCCCACTGCACTGCCTCATCTTGAAATTCCTTACTTCCTGCTCCAAAGCAATTCTCTTCACCAGGAGGCTACTCTGGCCAGGTCATTTATCTTGTGTCCAGTCTTCTTGGGAGAAGGACGAGCTGCCCTGCAGGTGCCAGGAAACTCCATCTCTGCTCTCAGTGTGAGTTCCCACGCCAGAGTTTATCATCTCTTCTAACAGCCCAGATGTGATAGTGCACACCTGTAATCCCAGCACTTGAGAGGCTGAGACAGAAGATCATCCTGAGTTTGAGGCCAGCCTGGGCTACACAGCAAGACCCTCAAGAACAAAAGGACATCCATCAAATAGCTTGGACATAGAAAGTGACTGTGCCTGGAGCCCCAGGTCACAGGACAACAGGAACTGCTCAGTGTCCTAGGAGAACAGGGTCAGAAGCAGATAAAGAACCAAACTCTGTATCCCACCATTTGTCCTTCAGCTTGCTCTTCCGCTTCTAATCACCTCCATTACACACACACACACACACACACACACACACACACCCTCCTTCCTTGCTCTCAACACATGAAACACCCATGAGAGGCACAGAGGAGTGAGGAAAAACCCAAGGAAACTGCCTTTCAGGGAAGGAAATGGAGCTAGAGGCCTCTAATCCCCAAGGTACAATTTGAAAGTATTAGGTAGGACTAACTCCTCAGCCCCCTATCAGCAGGATCTAAACATTCTTTTTAGGGTTGTTTTCAGAAGGCCCAAAAGCCTCCTTTTGAGAGGCAAATTCTGAGCAGACAAGACTGGCTTTGTGGCCCTTAGGAGGGTCCCACACTTGGCATAATGCTGAGCTGTCACCATCTTGAGGTCTGTAATGATTCTTAAACAAGAGACCCTGTATTTTTATTCTGTACTGGGCCATGCAAATTATGTAGCTGACTTCTGGCGCCACAGAGAACCCGGTTCCCTGGAACAGGATGAGGACAGAGCAGGAACTCAGCTGAGGCCAACGTGGCTGAGACTGGCAGGAGCTGCCAGGCCCAACATGACCATAGCAACAACTGCACTGGCCACACTCAGGCCCACAAGCGCAAGAGGCCACAGCCAGTGGCAGCCAGTAAGCCACCTGAGGCCAGGCCACACTGTGTCTTGCCAGCCTTTTCCAAGTGGCCGCAGCAGTGGGAGCACAAGCGAAGCTGTGGGTCACACTGGCCCGAGTCCATGTCAGAGTGTCTGCTCCACCAGCTCTGCGTGTGAACAGGAATAGATGCAGGTTCACAGCCACACGCTCAGACTCCACCAATCACCACACCCTGGCTGGACCTCCAGCTACAAAGCCCTCCAGCACAGGAGCCCACAGCCTGGGTGACTCTGAGGGAACTGCTACTGAGTGCTGGGTACTGGGTACCTCCAGCCACAGGAAACTAGGACCCTATCACAGAAGCCATGGAACAGCAGAGAAGCCCTGCTGCTTCTCTGGGAAGCCTGCCTGAAGGAGGCCTTTCTTGAAGCTTGGGATATCTGTGGCCTTTGCCTTCCAGTGTCAAGCGCAGCACTGAGTCAAAAAGGAAGCTGGGAAGGAAGGAAAAGAAAGGGCTGGAAGGATTTTGTAGGCCTCACTATTCAGAAAGGCCCCCTGGGTGACCCATCTGTCTTCTAAACCTGTCAAATTCCACCAATTTTTTATTTATTTATCTATTTTTTTTTTTTTTGCATAACTAGTGTTTGAACTCAGGCCATTGTGCTTGCCAGGTAAGCACTTATTCTACTGAGCTATTTTCCCGGCCCCCCACCAATATTATTTCATTCCTTAAAGAACATGGGCCTTGAGACACCCAGTGAAACTTACATCTCCCGGGGAATGGTGACACTGTGACATTACATGGGGTGGGTACCTAGAAAAGCCGGGGAAGGCCAGGCAGAGCAGGCATGAGAGGATGAGATGGCACCAGTGACAAACAACACCCTGGCCCTGGGCAGAGCAGAAGGCACCTGAGCAGCCACTGGGCACCTAAGGGCAGCAGCGTGGCATCTTGACTGCTGCTTACTGAGTTCTTCTTCTAAGCGCCTTCCAGTCCCTGTCCCAGCTATCCTGAGTCCTGATTCCTCCTTACTTCCTGTGCAATCACAGAAGGTGTCCCCCTCAATGAGGAGGGGACAAGCATGCCTCCCAGAACCCTGCAACCCTGCATGCCTCCAAGCACTGCCAGCCCTGGACAGGAGCTGAGGAGGAGGCTGGAGGGGAAGGAACTTACTGGAAACCCAATCCCATCCACAGAATGTGACCTCATTAAGAGGGCTCGCTGGAGAGAGGATTAGGCATCGCAGCGAGCACCCCTCATGTGGTTGTTATTATCAGTAGTTTCATCATAATGCAGAACACATAGTTCAAAGTGTGCCCTCTCCCCAGAGGCAGCTGCCCCAGGATCAGCTGATCAGCATCTGAGCGTGATACACACGTTCCTGCTCCCAGTCTACAACCCCAGGCCTCCAGGGCTGTGTGAAAGTGCAGGGGAACTCCTGCAGGGCTGGCGCTCAGGGAAGACCTCAGGAGGGAGGTGGCCCCTAGCAGAATGGGGCCAGGGCCACCTGAATAAAGGATCAGACTTTCTCCCTTCTTCCCAGCACCTCCCTGTTCCCCTGTTGATCCCTTGTATCTGCTCAAAGCAGAGAAAACATCTTCCTGGGAGCTGTAGGGATCAAAGTGGTCTTAAGTTTTCTAGTAGAATTGACAGTGAGAACAAAAACACCCCTATTTCTCTGCTACCCTGGGGCTACCCTCTAGGCCTCTCCATGTCCCTCTCCCTTCTATTTCTACCTGAATGAAGGGTCATGTCCTTAGGACAATTTTCTGCAAACCAGGCACAACCACAACCCAGCTTGTTGGGAGACTGAGGCAGGAAGATGGAAAATTCAAGGCCAGTGTAGACATTTGGCAAGACCCTGCCTCAAAATTTAAAAAAAAAAAAAAATCAATCAATACATAAAAAGGGCTAGAAATACAGCTCCATGGTAATCTCCAGGGAAGTGGAAAAGAAAGAAAAAGAAGGAAGGAAGGAAGGAAGGAAGGAAGGAAGGAAGGAACGAAGGAAGGAAAGAAAGAAAGAAAGAAGAAAGAGCTTGTTGTTGTAATGACCATAAACACAGCAATGACCTGTCCCAGGAAGCCCCTGGGACACAGCACAATTCCCCCACAAGGTCAGTGGCTCTCCCTTGTGGAAAGTGAGTTGCTTCAGGGGCAGGACCCTGGAGGAAGCACCCAGCCCACTCCCATTCGCTTTCAGTCACCTGGCTGATGCCCTGCCCCACACCTGCTGCTGGGTGTCCTTACCCCAGGCTGCCAAGCCAGGAAAGTATCTCAGCTTGAGGACAGAGGAGCTCTCCTGGGGGCAGCTCCTGAGACCACAGAAATGGCCTGGCCAAGGCCTGGGAGGGAGACCCAGAATTTCCAGACCAAAAGGCTTATGCCAGTGATAATTCTGGGAGCTGTTGCCTGAAGGGAACAGAAGGAACCACCTAAGGGTGCTGGGCAGAGGCCAGGAACCAAGGTGACATTTTAGAGAAATGAGGAAGCTGACCAAGGGCCTGGCCTTCAACCAAGGAGGGACTGTGGACAATGGAGCCCAAATAGTGCAGGTGAGTAGGGTGGAAGGGCAGGGCAGTGAAACCAAGGACAGTGGCACTCACTGGATGTGTGGAGGGTGTAAGACTGGGGACACCAGCTTCAGGCTCCGACCGCAGGAATGGTGGATGACCATTCCACAAAGGTAGAAAATCCAAGCAAGAAATGGGAGTGGTAAGACACTCACGTTTGAACTTATTAAGCTGTGATGTAAATCAGAAATCCTAGAAGACTTTTAGATGCCATGCCTGGATTTTAGATGTTAGGGATTTGGAAGATGACACCAAAAAAAGCATAAATGAGGCAGTTTGTTTTGTGACCAACACAGAGTCAACATACTCTAATAGAAAGGGAAAGGAAGAGGAGGAATTGAGGATAGTTGAAATGAGTATCCAGAAAGAGAAAAGAAATAACAGGAGAGAAAAAGAGGAAATGCCTTAGGACTTTTCTCCATATAAGGAGAAAAAATTTCAAACCAGTTTAAACAAGGAATGAGATTAAAAGGTACATGAGACCAGAAATAGAGCTCAGCCCAGCCTCCAGGTTCTACCTAGTGTCAAGGACCCAGTTCCTTCTGTTCTTTGGTCCTGCCTTCTGAGGAATAATGTTGTTCTAAGGTCAGCTGCCAAAACTTCTGGTTTCCTACTTCAGCCTCCAAGCCAGGGGAAAGAGGCCCTCATACCCAGAAATCTCTCTGAGGTACAAAGAAACTTCTCACTCAGAAACTGCCAAACACTTTTCCCAAGCCCATCAGTGTGAATTTGTTCACACCCCACCCTAGAAAGAATTTCTGTAGTTCTCCTTAGCTTATGCCAAAGTCAATTCCTCAGACTTAGAGCAATAGGACGGAGCTGAATTTCACAGTGCACATAGAGAAGAGCGGAATCCTCCCTCAGTTCAAAAGCAGGAAAGACCTGGGGTGGAGCTCAGTGGTAGAGCCTGCAGCTGATGAGCCCCAGCCTTGCAAAATAAACAAACAAAACAAAAGCCATAATACGCAACAGGATGGTTCTATATCACCAAAATCTAGAAAGAGTGGATGTTAGGGAGGTCGTCACAATACTGAGCAACATGGCTGAGAATTTTCCAGAAGGCACAAGTGGTCAATAGTAGCAAAAACTACAGAGGAGTTGAAGGACACGCAAGCTGAAGGTACTTGTCTTGTGGGAGGCAGGATGGGGGGAAAGGGGCTGTCTTAGTTGCTTGTCTCACTGCTGAGACAAAATATTCAATTCTCAGAGTTAAAAGAGGAAAAGTTTCTTTGGCTCATAGTCTGTAGAGGCTTCAGTCTGTAATTGCATGGCTCCCAGGCAGGGTGGCGTAGCAGACAGGCATTGCAGAGGAGAATCAGTTCCTGGCAGGCAGCAGACAGCAAAAGCAAGCAAGCAACCAGCTTCAAGCAATTAGCAGCAAGTCTCTGCCTGCCCCTTATGACTTATCCAAGCTGCCTGCCCTTACCGTGGGTACCCACCCTCTCAATCCCAGCACCCCTAATCTTGGCAGTGCACAATGAATCAGTCACATGCTCTAGATCCAGCCACCTCTGAGAAGCCCCACCTATAACCACACCAGGCTTTGCGGGAGGAATTCTAGACACAAACCATAACAGGGTCCCATCAGGAAATCCTTCCTAGAGAAGGCTAAAATTTTTGTGGGCTATAAGTGGTTGTGCTCACACATGCATGTGCTGGGGGCAAGGGAGGGGGGGGAGTATACACACATGTATGCGTGTGGTAGCACATTTGCCCACACCGAGCACACTGAAGAGGGGTGTTCCCGGCAGAGACCTGGGGGGGTCAAGGCTGAGACCGCGTTCTGAGAAGCAAAACAGGAATCCAGTGTGTAAGACAGAAGTAGCAGGGGCTTGGGAACTCGGGGTTTTCAAATGGGCACGCAGAGCCTCTCGGATTGTGGAAGCCTAAGGGGAATCCTGAAGTCACCAAGCAGGCTGAGCCACACTGGAGTTTGGGAGAGTCAGCTGAGCCTTAGCGTGTGATGTGGCTGCAGTGAAGGTGAGGGGGGGTGGGGGGGAGGCTCAGCCAAGTGACAGTGGCCAGGATGGTGAGTGGGAAGAGATACAGAAGAGGACAGGCAGCAGGGCTGGGAAGCCAGTGGAGTAGATGGAGAGACAGGAGGCACTCTGGATGTGACAGCAGGCTGGACAGCCACAGCCTCCTCTCCTCCCCCCACATCCCACTCCTCTACCTCAGCGATGCCAGGGACCTTGAGCTGTGGCCCCTATGAGTGTGACTATGAATTTTGGAAGGAAACTGCACGGACATATGAGGGAATCTCCACAGAATCCAGCTGGCTCTGCAGGTGGGCAAGAGAATGCTCAGGGAGGAAGGAACCGAAAGGGAGAGATTATCTCAGTGAATGGAGTTCTGTTTTTTATGGAAACACAAGCAAAAAAGAACAGAGCCCCAAGTAGTCTGAGCAGAGCAGGATCCTAAGGTTTGGTTTTGGAGGCAGCTTCCTCTGAGGATGGTCGTTTGTCTTCTTGAAGGTGAAGTGTTTGCTGTCCCTGCTCCAAGAATTTGAACCCCACATCCCATTTCTCAAAGACTTTAGCTTTTGTTGAATGAAAGATGCTGGAATCCTTTCCACAAGAGACCAAACCAAGTTGCAGCCTTGGCTACACTTGTGTGACCCTGGCTCCAGGCTTGAGGAGAAGCCAGAGGAAGAACTGAGCAAGAGATGGAATGGAGAGCACTCAGGGGTGGGAGGACAAGGCCACAGGAGTGAGTGGGCTCTTCAGGCAGGGGAGAGAGCATGGGAAGGGGCAGTGGTGAACAGCTGGGGGCCTCTGCCTTCTCCAGCAGCTCCAAACCTGGAGCCTGGGCTCTCGCCTGACTCTGCTGCGAAAGCAAAAGCACAGCCACCACTGGGCCACACCAACCCCTATGGACCAGCACAGCCACTTGGCCTCAGCCAGCACATGCAGAATAACCCTACTTGTTTACTATCTTTATTATTAATGTGTTTTTATTAGTATGTGATCACAGTGCATAACGATTACATTTAGCATGGACAGTTTGTGCGTCATATAACACATCCTTATCTTTTCTTTGGCCCTCTGACTCCCGTCCCTCCCCTTGTCTCTCTACTCAGGATCTTCTTCCCACTTTAAAAACTAGGAATTTCTCTTTTTTTCCATTTTTCTCTATTTCTTTTCTTCTATTTGATTCCCTTTTTAAAAATCCCTTTCCTTCCTTTCCTCCCACCTTCCATCTCTTATTTCCCATCCCATTTGAAAAAGATCACCCTACTGCCTATTATTTATCCTCTGACTATTTATGCTTTGAGTTTCGCATATAAAAGAAACTATGCAATATTTAAACTTGTGTGTCTGATTTATTTCACTCACCATTATTGACAAGTGTTTTTCAGGTGAACAGTACAGCAGAGAAACAGGCAGAAGGAAAAGGAGAAAGGGGCTTTATTTTGAGTACACAGGAGACAATGCGGGGAAGGATGAGGAATTTTTTTCTCTCTCTTGATTAGACAAAGGGAGGCTGAGGTTTTAATGGCCTTTTGCCAGGGATGGAGTATGGAGGGGATGTTTAGATATACCTGAGGGAGCTGATTGGAGGTCTTCCCTGAGCTGGGCTGAGTTGGAGAAGAAGCGGGGAGGTAATCTTTTGTTTGAAGGCCATCGATCATATTAGATGACCACCATAATGATTTTAGCAATTCACACTATGGCCAGAAGCTACCAATTATGACCTCAAGGTGCATTCATTTTCTTGCAAATGACTCGAATTTATCCTTCTTTATGGAAGAGTAGTACTCTACCATGCATAAATATCGTATTTTCTTCCATTCCTCTGTTGATGGGCATAGGGCTGTTTCTAAAATTAGGCTACTAGTAATTTTGCTATTATAAACATGACTATGCATGTGCCACTATAATATGATGACATTAACTCTTTCAGGAAGATACTTAGAAGGGAAATATCTGGGTCAAATAGAATTTCTAATTTTACTGTTTTGCAGAATCTCCATACTAGTCTCCATAGTGGTTGTATAGTTTACATTCCCACCAGCAACGTAGAAAGGTTTTTTATTCTCTCACAGTCACTATTTGATTACTTGAGGATAGTAACTCTTTCTGCAGTGAGATGATATCTCAGTGTCATTTTAGTTTGCATTTCTCTAATGGCCAATGATGTTGAACATTTTTCAGGTATTTATCAACCATTTGTACTTCTTCAGCTGAGAAGTGTCTGTGTATTTCAGGTGTTCATTTTTCATTGGGACCTCTATTTTGGGAGGAAGTCTAATTTTTAGACTTTATATATTTTAGATGTTAGCCCTCTGTCTGAGGAGGAGCTAGCAAAAAAACTTTTTATATCCTATAGATTGTCTCTTCACTCTGTTGGTTGATTCCTCAGATGTACAGAAGCTTTTTAATTTGATTTGGCCAGAATTGTTTATTCCTGGTATTATTTCTTACAAAATAAGGGTCTTTGTCTATACCTATGTCTTCAATAATTTTACCTTTTTTATCTTCTAGTAAGTTGTCTGTTTTAACATTTAGATCATTGCTTTAAGTTTAATTTAGTACATAGTGAGACACATGGGTCTAGACTCAATCTTCTGAATGTGGATAATCCAATTTTCCCAGCACCATTTATTAAAGAGGTTGTCATGTCTCTAGTGTATGTTTTTGGCCTCTTTGTCAAAGATCAAATAGGTGAGTGTGTCTGGGTTGTTTCTGTATCCTCCAGTCTGTTCCATTAACCCACATTTCTGGTTTTGTACCAGTACTATGTTGTTTTGTGCTTAACTTCAAGTCAGATTTTATGATGACTCTTGCTTTGCTATTATTTGCTTCTGGTTCCATAGAAATTTTGGGGTTGTTTCTCTAGAGCTGTAAGGAATGCTGGGGATATTTTAATTGGGATTGGAACAAATCTATATCAGTTTGGAAGTACAGTCATTAGACCCCTAAAATTTGTAGGAGTTATAGTCCAAGAGTACCTGTGATTTGTGAAAAAACACAAATTTCAGATATCATCAGAAAAATATCTATGTATGTCTATTTTTACAGTTTAAACCTTAAATATGCTATGTCTCCTGTAGTTATATAATTTAAAATACTGGATTAAGGCCATAGAAGGTACGGGGCATTTTGGCAGCATCTTAGGGATCTTAGGACCTAAAGAAGAACACTAGAGACAGCTACAACCCTATAGCACCTGTTATGATGTGGGGTGCTGGTGCATCTGCCAAAGACGGGTGACATGGCAGAAGCCAATCAGCAGCAAGGAGAAGCGAAAGCCACTCTCAGATTGGCTACTTACAAAATTCTTTCCAAAAAAATTGCAGAGAATATTTTTGGTTTCCTCGAAATGGCAGGGTCTCCACAAAAAATTATTAGTTAGGTTCTGAGAAAAACTCTGTGCATGACTGTGGCTGTGACTGAGACTTCGATTTTGAGGGCTATACCACGAATTGGTTCTGCCTATCCAGGAACACGGGATGTCATTCCATTTTCTGATGTCCTCTTCAATCTTCTTTTTCAGAGTGATGTAATTTTCACTCCAGAGGTCTTCATTTCCTTAGTTGTTAATTCCTAATTAATTTCTAACTTAATTTTCCTTAATGCTATTGTGAATGTTGTGTTCCTAATTTCTTTCTCAATGAGTTCATTACTAGCTAAAACACAGGAATGCTATTGGTGTCTGAGGAATCACCTGACTTTTCTCTCCAGGAGACATTCAACCCCAATATCCATCGCTCAGGGTGCTGGAGTGGACAGGAACAGCTGGCAAGTGCCAGTGCTCCAGTGATGGCTTCTCTCTGCCCAGTGCAGGGACATCCACAAAGGGTCAGGCTACACATCCTTGCCACTCCCCCCCTTCAAAAGACACTCAAGGAAATCTCTTCTGCTATCCAGACAGCTTCCCACCCAATCACCAGGAAGGCCACAAGGTCAAAAGCAGCCTTTGGCTCACATCCTGCCCCTTCTTCCCCCTCACTAAGTACCAAGAATAACTTCCTGCTGGGAGTGAGGGTGGGTAAAAAAAGATTTAATTACAGTTTCTGTTTCTGACCTGTTCCCTCCACCGCCTCCCAGGAGCCACCATGTTGCCCTTCAGCGCTGTGGTGTCAACCAGGGGACACCAGCCTGGCTGGCAAAGACCACAGGCCAGGTGCTATCCAGAGACATCTTGAGGCAGTGGGCTGTCCCCATGCCCAAGCCTGTGCCCTTTGGCTGAAACTCTTGAGCTAGCTCCATTTGGGCGAAATAGAGATGCTTCTAGGTCTTGGGAAGAGGGTATAGTTTTACTCCAGATAGTTCTAAGTCAGGACTGCCACTCTCCAAATCTCACCAGCCTCCACACTGCTGGGCCTGCTGGTCATGCTCACTGCCTTTTCAACAGTGCTTCTGAGTAGTTTGGGACAGGCCTCAGAGCGTGGGGCCCACCCCTCACCACTTCTCTAGGCCCCCTCCACTCTGACCCACCCATGCTTATTTCCAGCTTCCAGAGAAAATTTTAAAATTCAAACACCACGAAGCAAGCATTCCACAGGTTCACCTCTGCTAGCTAGCCTTCACTGGCCTCTTATACGCTAATGTGCAACCAAGGAGGGCCTTTCTCTCCCCACCCCACAAACCCCTTCAGCACCTCAGAGACCCCTTAATCTGGTCATCATATTATAGGCCGCTGAATTAGATAGAAATATTAGGGCCAGCGGTATAGCTCAGCGGATTAAGCGCTTGCTTAGGGTTCAGTTCCTGGCCCCACCTGCCGCACCAGCCCTGCTCTCAAGCTCGCTGAGCCAGCGATGGAGTCCGAGCACGGTGGTGCTCTGTAATCCCAGCACTTGCGAGGCAGGAAACAGGTGGATCACTATGAGTTGCGTAGTGAGATGCTGTAGAAAAAAAAAAGAAAGAAAGAAATATTATAAGCAGTCAGACAGGGCCAGGCCCTCAAGGACGACATGGAAGACAAGGTGACTTTCCAACTACAGACAGACACTCCTCCACCACGGGCCAGATCTCAAGACAAGAGTAAACAAATACAACTACATACTTCCCTAGGGATGGACATCAGGGATTGATATTCTAAGTAGGTATCAATCACCTTGAAAGACCCTGGAAAGAGTCACGAGCTCAATCCCAATAGGTGGTGTTCTTGCCCACTTGCTACGTGACTTGCCTTCCCATTGGATACCAATTTTAATCTATTTTACCTGAGCAATAGTGCTTGTAATCTCATTGGTTGACCATAGTCTTTGTTCCACTCATGCCCACCTAAGCACGTTCCTACAGCTTCTCCTCTATAAAAGGCCCTGGAAGTGAGAGCTTCTAGGAACACCCACTCAAGACCCTCCTCCTGTCTCTCTCTCAGACAGGAGCTTTCTCTCCCTCAATAAATATGTTCTGCTCATTACCTCCATTTGTTTCTAAAATTCATTCTTCGGTTTTAGAGAACACAAACTCGTCCCAAGTGCTTTTCAGGTTGAGGATCAGTTTTCCCTATATCATTTGGAGATTCCCTATTGGAGATCATTCACCTCAGATCAGTTTTTTCTTCCTACATCAATCAGATATTCCCAGAAAGCAATGCAGGGCAAGAAGAGGCATTTGGGGAACCCTGTGAAAACTTCCTGAATTAGGACTTCACCTATGGAGGTCTGCCTTTGCTGACAGAGAATTCAGGTTCAGAATCCTTCGAGGTGGGAGGAATTATTAGAATTTATAAGACAATAAAAGCTTTCAATCAAGGTCCCTCCGAGCCAAGAACAGCTCTGGAGGTTTACAAGTGCTCACAGGATCATCAAAATGTAGACCATCACAATCTTTGTTCACATCACTGAAATACTCCATCTTGCAGTTATTGCCTTTGAAAACACCTCCTCTATCTAGAATCTTCTCTACATCAAGTGCACAATTGCTTCATTCATCCTGCCAAAGAATCTGTCACCAAATCCATCCACTGCCTCCGCCAGTAGGCAGGGAGAGATGACAACATGTTCAGCCTGTGCCCCCTGGGATTCCCCAAGGAGGGGCTCTCCTACCCTGCAGGCTGCACCTCTGCCTCTTCTTCAACAAGGCTCCCCGTCCCCCTTACCCTCAAAAAGAATCAAGGCAAGGGAATGGAAACAGGATTTCCCATCTGTCTCAGTTACTCTTCTCTCGCTGCTGGGACAAATACTGAACACTCAAATGTAGGGAAGGAAAGGTTTATTTAACTCACAGTTACTTGGAGGTTTCAGTCCATACTCAGCTGGCTCCAAGGCAGAGCAGCACATGGCAGAGAGCAACCTTTCATGGGGGCAGCAAAGAGCAGAGAGCAAAGGAAGTAGCAGCAGCTCAGGCAGCTAGCAGCCTCTCTCCCCTCCTTACATTGTAACCCAAATTACCCACCCCAGGGGAACGGTGTAGCACTCACACCTGCAATCCCAGCTTTGGATCAAGAATCACAAACTCCAGAAGCCAGCCACCCCAGGACTGCTTGAGGCTTTGGGGGGACACATATACATAAACCATAACATCATTTCAGCAAAGGAGATTTATGCAAACACACAACATGCTTCTGTGCCCAAGAGGAAAAGAATTAACCTTATATAAATCTAATCTAAGTTACTTTCAGCTGGGCAAACCACTGGACTAGGATTCTGAGCTTGAGCCTCCCACCTATATCACAAATAGCAGTAGTACTTCTCTTACCCACCTCTGAGGACAGCAGAGAGGAAGTTGAGAGCAAGGGAAAAGCTGAGTGCCAGGTGCACAACTGATGTGCAAAGCTTAGAGTGCTCTGAGCTTGGGAGGACAGGAGACCATCTACTTCATCATGTCCAGCCCCAGACCTGGGGCATCAGCAGTCCTCAACTGATGCTGGAGCACAGAGGAGAGACCACCAGTGGGCCTGATGATACAGGGTCAGAGCTGCGAGCAGTGGTGAGGGAGCAAGGCACCGAGGGGTCACTACCTGACCGAAGACTGAGTGCACACTGCTGGGAGTAAAATTAGGTCAGCCAAATCCATGGCAGTTTTCTGTTTTGTTATGTTTCAGTTTCTTTTGTTTTTGTACTAGGGGTTAAGCCTAATAGGGTTTTTGCACTGAACTACATTTCCAGTCCTTTTTAATTTTTTTTTTATTTCAAGACATGAAATAAATTGCTCAGCTAGGCATGAACTTTCACTCTTGCCTCAGCATCCTTAGGGCTGGGATTATAAGCATGGACCGCCATACCATTGCAGTCTTAGAGGAAGAGACTTGGCACCCTCTCACAAGAGGGAAGACTCGAACTGATAACAAAGTACTACAGACACTGAAGTGGGGGATAAGTTCAAGCCTTGGTAGAGAAGATAAGGGGGTGATGTCTGCTTTGTGCCAACTTCAAGTAACCCCAAGGCCCTAACACTGAGGCTCAGCTAATTTAAGAGTGAAAGGCTGACCACGCTCCCTGGACATGTTCTGGTCCAGGACTGAGTTGGAGATAAACAGAGACAACCCAGAGAATCACATCAGCCTCGCAGCAAGCACAGCTCCCCTCCTGACCTCCCCTCCCATCACCTCCTCAAGGAAGCTTTTCCCTTGCCCCTCCTCATGGAGACCTTTGCATTCTCGGGCACAGGTGTCTAGTGCCATGGAGCTAGGGCCCGCCGGGCAGCTCCCACAGTGCCAGGGTCTGAGGTACACTTGGCAGACAGACACACAGTACAGACGTGAGGATGGGTGAGTGCAAGGATGCATGAAGTGGGCAGAGGCAGAGCAGGAAGACTCCCAGTCATCAGGACTGTGAAGCCTCACTGGACCAGGCCTGCAGCCCCACCCCCACACCCACCCCCACCCCCGCCACTGCACAGGCACATAGGCACATTTGGGGGCAGCACCAGCAGCCTCTCAGGCAAGAAGAAGGTCTTTCTCTCTGCGTTCCTGTGCCTGTGCCTCTGGCTTTCCCACCCAGGCAGGAAGCAGTCCTGCCAGCTCCATCTGCAGGACTACAACTGAGCCTCACTCTCTCAAGTGATTTGTGTGTCAAAAACACACCAAGGCTGTAAATCAGGTGATAGGAAGCTCTGTCTCCTGCCTTCCTGCCCAACCAGACAGAGACAGAATGTCCTGCCACCAGCTCCCAAATCTAGAAAATCAAGTCTGATTTAAGACGAGATTTTTAACAAGCATTAACACTGGGACAGCGCTGGGCAGCAAGACTTCTTGCGCTGGAGGAAGAAACAGTCACCTCTTTCCAGCTGGGGCTCAGTTGTGGGGACCTGAAAGCCAGGTGCCTTCCCAGCCCTGGTGCAAGAGCAGCTGCTGAAGGCCACCCCAGAGGGGAATTTTCCACTGCCTGGTTTCATTTAGCTCAGGCCTGTGCTGCTGCCTGGGCTGTTCACAGGGAAGAGAGGGGAGGATGGGTTGTCAATCAGGGTACAGTCTGGCTGAGGGTCTGGGAATGCTTCAGGGCCTGGTGGGCTTGAGGCACAGGCCTGACTCAGCAACTGGCACCTGGAACACTGGGGTACAAGGAGACTCCTTTTGGATAGAGAGAGGCAGAGCAGGGCCCTGGTCCAGGAGCTGGAGGACGCAGCCAATGACTGGCCACCTCCCCCTATGGCCCACAGGATGTCTGGGAGATTCCCTGAGGGGATGAGTGCTCCCTCCTCCCTGGTGCTGCTCCTCACCCTCCCCGGATGTGCCACCCCCTCCACCCTGAGTTCTGTTTTCATTCCAGCCTGTGGATCCGGCCATGGGAAGCAGGTAGGAAGCGATGATTCTGAGGGTTAAATGAAGAAACATATTTAGGGCTCACAGAAAGCCAAATATGGGGTTAGGAGCCAGGAACGGAGAGGGAAGAAACCCAAAGCAAACAAAGACATTCCTACCAAACAAGGTCCCTATTCATTCTTCCAATCCCAGGTGCAGAAGCCTGCAGGGGAGAGACCGAATGAATGGAAGACTCAGATGAGAGCCCCAGCTCCAGCCCTACAGCGCCCATGGGACCACGGGACTTGTCCATATCTGGATTGGCAGTAGCAGCCTAGAGCTCACTAAGGTGGCTGTAAAGCCTTTTGAGGTAGAAAAGAAGAACAAAGTAAAATGTCTGTGACTTGACCTTCACCTCCCTGGGGATGTAGGGCTGCAACACTCAGCTTTGTTTCAGGGGAAACTTGGACAGTGGTCCATGACCAGAAAGAACAGGGAGAGATGGAGGATCCAGAGAAAGAGACATCACAGACCTGGGGGACACCTTCTACAGGATCACAGATAAAGCAAAATGTGTCTTTCTGCCCCCGAGATTCCAGCTATTTATCTCCTTCACCTGTATCCGTGCACATGTCAACCCCCATACACCCCACCAAAATGGAGATGGGTGGGTAGGTTTATGCACTAACAGGCAGATCCTAAGTAACAAAGGACCATTAGGCACAGAGGCTATTAATGGGGGAGGGACAGGACTAAATTCCCGCCAACCAGAACAAAGGAAAAGCTGGGACTCCTCCTCTTCCACTTATCTCTGTGTCTGAGCCCTTGATTCTCTCTCCTCCAAGGGCCCCAAACTTCCAGGTGGAATCAGGCACTTCATGGCAGGAGCAGGAACAGGTCATCTGCCTGCCAGGGCATGCCCACTCCAAAGGGCCAAGCCCAGGGGTGGCCTGTCTGCCCCGCATCTTCCCACAGCCTCCCATCTCCCCAGGCTCAAGCCCCCACCAGCACATGAGTGTAGGGCGAGTCATGATACCAGAGCCCGGGAGATGACATGCAGATCTGGGCACTGACAAAGCTGTCAAAACAAATTCCCACAGCCTGAGCTACTCTGTTCCTTCCACCTTAAATGGTGTCACCTTCCACCTGATTTCCAGAAACTAAAAGTCATCCTTGACATCCATCCAGGCAGTCAGCTATTTATCTCCTAAATTTAGCCCCATAATCTCACTGCCCCTGGCAAATCTCCCCCAGTGACAGCTCTCCTCCCCAGAGCCAGCACCCTGCCAAGCGTTCCTTCAGCCTCTCCTTTCTGAGTTAGCCTGAGAAATATTTCTTCCACGTCATCTCACTCAGCTGTATGAGTTTTCCACATCCATCTACCCTCAACAGGATGGAAATCTGAACCACCAGTGACACTAGTGAGCACAGGAAAGTGTGCTCACACATATGTACACATACACACACACACGCATGCACACACACACACTCACACACACACACACACACACACACACTCACATACCACAGCCTCTCTGCCATCATTCCCCTGGTCTGCATTCAAACCTAGTGATACCCAACAAGCTGGACTACCAGGTAAAGCAGAGCAGTGAATTCCCTGCCCCAACCACAAAACGGTGAAACCAACACACAGAGCTGGGCTGGACCCAAGGCGAGCTTCCTGTGAGCCAGCACAGAACCCAGCTGCGTGATCTGGGACACAGGTGCCTCTGGGATCTGGGTCCCCAGTGCTGTCAGAGAAGCTCGGCATGCAGGACTTCTAAAAAGACAGTACAAGGGCCTTTCCAGAACTGACTTTGATTTTTTTTTTTTTTTTTTTTTTTTTTTGATACAAGGTTTCGCTTGTACAGTTCAAACTCCTAGTGATCCTCCTGCCTCTGCATCCCTGGTGCTGCGATTACAGACATGTGCCACCATGTCCGGTTCTGGGGCTGGCGTGGCATGTGGTGCTGAGATCAAGCTCCAGTCCTTGCACTTGCCAAACAGGTTGCTTAGTCCACTGAGCTCTCTCCCCAGCTCTGGAGCTCTACTTTGTTCTCCTTGCTGTAGGTTGATGAGTGTGCCCTCCAAGAGCCCAGCCCATTTATTACACAGAAGAATTCACTTTCGGAAAAGTCACTGAGGTGCTCATTTTCAATTCAAGTACCTTTCTATAGGTTCATTATACTTCAGTAGCAAAGTTTACCTAAAAAAATGTTTTGTTGGAGAGCTGGTCAGATAGCTCAGTGAACTAAAGCTCCTGCTTAGGCAGGTGCAGGACCAGGGTTCATTCCCTGTGTGCCATGCTGGCCTGGCCCCAGGAGTGTGTTGAGACAGTGATTGAGACTATGGGGCCAGGGAGTTAGCTCTATGAAATAAGCACTTGCCTGGCAAGTGCAAGGTCATGAGTTAAATCCCCAGTACCCCAAAAAAAATAAAAAATAAAAACTAGGCATGGTGGCACATGCCTGTAATCGCAGCACTTGGGAGGCTGAAAACAGGAGGATCTGTGTAGTGAGACCACGTACTAAATACATTAAAAAGAAAAATGTTTTGTTGGAATGCTGGGCATAGATGCACAAAACTTTTTTTTTTTCTTTTGGAGACAGGGTGTCACTATGCAATTCAGGTTGACCTTGAGTTCATTCACTATGTAGCCCAAGACAGCCTTGAACTCCCGATGATCCTCCTCCCCCAGCCTTCTGAGTGCTGGGATTATAGGGGTGTGCCACCATGTTTGATGTGGCACATGATTTATAATCCCACAATTCTAGACAGTGGAGGCAGAAGGATCCCAAATTCAAGCTGAGCCTGGGCAACTTAGCACTTAATGAAAACCTGTCTCTAAATAAATAAGTAAATAAATAAATAAATAGTCTGGGGATGCAACTCAGTGCAAAGGCCCTGGGGTCAATCCCCAGTAGTGTGGGCAGGGCAAACATCCCAGAGAGTCAAAGGGACAAAGGAAAATACTGGCTGGAGACCATGTTAGGGTGAAAAGGAGGAGGACAACCTGTTCTCACGATAAACTGGCACCTGAGCCCCACATTAGATTCAGTATCCTCCTAACACAAGAAGAAGACCTGGCTCTGCCAAGGGTGTTGAGAGGTCAGGCAAGAGCAATTAACCATGAAACACATCTTTGGAACAGAAAGTGAAAAAAACAAAAATGACATAAATCAGAGGAAGGATGTCACAAACTGCCTTTCAAAACGGATCTGTAAATCAAAATTCCAAAACACATTTTAGTAATGAAGAAATCTAATGCTTCATCATTAGAAAGATGATGAAATCAATAAACCACATGAAACAATCCTAATTAGCAACAATTTTAGAACAGAGTATGGAAAAGATCTTCAAGTATATTTGCATCTGTATTACTCAATGAAATCATAGTGTATGATATCTATAAAAATGAACCTGACATGTGTGGTGGTGCACATCTGTAACCCCAGCACTTGGGAT
>PVKN010014070.1:0-19461 GCA_004027915.1 Capromys pilorides | reverse complement strand
GAGAGAATTAAGAAAAAGTAGCCCCAGGATCTACGGCTTTGCTATTGGATCCTAGGCTGGAACTCAGCCTCCATTCAGCCAGGTGCCTTTGCGCAGAGCACCACTTGCTCAACCATACACAGTGGTCTTTACTCCCAGATTTCGTTGCCAGGCAACCAGGTTTTTCCTAGTACCCATCACCACCTGCTAGATGCCACCTGTGCTTCACAGCTTCTGCCAGTCCACCTTTCCCTGGCCTGCAGCAGGACCTTCTCTGCTATAAAGATATGATGAGTCAACAGACAACTATCAGGTCCCCAGTGAATTTTAATTATTCTATGTGCAAAGACTCCGTTCTACATCTCAGAGAGGGTCCTGATTCCATACCTTCCCCAAATAGTTCAAGTAAAATAATAAAAACCAGAGGCCAGAAACCAAGGAACCAGAAGCAAGCTGCTGCGCCCCCTAGCGTTGCCTAAAGGATTGTTAAGGCTATTTCTCCTTTACCAGGGAGGAGAACCCAAAGACCGCTCTTCATCCAGAGTGAATTCTCCAGTTCTCAGGGGAACACTCACATGGTAAACGACAGCGACTGGGCATTAACACCCTCCTCGGAATCCCAATGGTATCATGCCATATTTTTTGCTTTTTTTTTTTGGTAGTACTGGGGTTGCAACTCTATCCCTGAACTATAGCTCCAGCCCTCTCTCTCTCTCTCTCTCTCTCTCTCTCTCTCTCTCTCTCTCTCTCTTTTAATTTTGAGGGAGGGTCACACTAAGTTGCTCAAGCTCACCCAGAACTTGTAATATACCTGCCTTGGCCTGCCATCATGTTGTCCTTTGACAAGCAGGAGAATTAATCTTCTAAGTTCCAAGAAAGAGGTCACCATTGGACAGAAGCTCTGTCATTCTGGTCTTATAACAAATTTATCTGCAGCTGCCCTTTGCAACCTCCATTCCCTAAGCATAGTGGGCTCTTTACCCTCTCTAAGGACTTACCTTCCCCAATCCCACTCTGCATCATTGTTTTTTTTTTTTTTGGGGGGGGGAGCAGGGAATCAAGACCTTGGACTTGTCAAGCAGATATTTATACCACTGAGCTATCTCCCAGAACCAAATTTTTCAGAATTCTTTGTTTTTATGCTTATCCTGTCATGAGCCAGCAATCGCTTATGGATCAGCACCATATTTTTTTGTTTGTTTGTACCAAGAATCCAACTCAGGACCTTACAGTTGCCAGACAGGCACTTGTGCCACTAAGCTATATTCCAAGCCCCCCACTCTGAGTCTTATCCCATCACGATAATTTCCTTTCCCTTGAACCCAAGAACAGGAAAGTCACTTAATCCCTGTGCCTCAGCTTCCTCATCTGTAACATGGGGAGAAAATAATATATCTTTTACATGGTTTGTCAGGAAGACTGAGTGGGTTAATCAACATAAATTGTGCTACCACACAATAGGCACTTAGTAGTTTTCTTTTTAAAAGAGAGCCTCCCTACACAGTCCAGGATGGCCTTGAATTTGCAATGTTGCCCCAATTGGTCTTGAACTTGGAGCCTCTTGCTTGTGGCTACTGCTAGGCTGGCTCCTGGCTGTACTGTCAATGTACTACATAGGGTCCACTGTTTTACAATGCACAGTTGGCAACCCTTGCCTCCTAAAACTCTTGGCTTCCCATTGTGGATTCCCTTTAGACTTCTCCACTGATTAGAACTGACTGGGAAGTCCTAAAGGAGCTGGCCCTAGGAGCTAGCCTCAGTGACCTGCTGCACCAGACTTCCAACCTTCTGTGCACCCAGCTCAGGGCCCCGTGCCTCATGATAACTGGGAGAAATCCACTGATGGTTTTCATCCTAAAATACTTGTACAGACTCTTTGGATCCCAGTTTGGAGACAGAACTATTGACTTAAAAGTTTTGCCATCAGAGCTGGTCTTGGTATAGGTATATAGAATCGGAGAAATAAGAGAAGACCCCAAATATCTTTTTTTCATTTCATTCCAAAAACATTACTGATGTGGTATTGTCAGTCCTGTTATTAGTAATTCTCAACTTTGTCTCTTCTGTCACCCAGTGGCTACTACCGACAGTTCCACCATTAAAATGTTTCATTCTGTGGCTACAGCTTTTGTTCTCTGAGAGAGTACACAGACTGAGAATGGGAGCATAGTAAACCATTCTCCAGTGTTGGCGGCTGCAGAGGGACAGTTTACTAAATAAAGACTCTGCTCCCTCTACCAAAAACCATTGAGAAACAAAGACCAAGCACAGGTGAGAGGAGCCCAGTGGTGGCACTCCCTTGAGGAAAGCATGAAGACACTGTGCTCCTGGATATGACTTCAGGATGGTGAGGGAAGAAGATGATGAAATGAGGTTCATGAAGCTGCTGTGGACTAAGGGTGCAGCCATGTTTGAAGTTCATCACCTTTAAGGTGTTGTGTATGCAAATCACACTGCATTTTGAATTAAGCAATCTTGGGGTTTGGGGACAGTATTGGGGATCTGAGCCAAGACATCACACAGACATATGGTAAGCAAATGCTCTACCACTGAGCTACACTTCCAGCGTACCTAGGGTTTTAAATTGCAGCTGGGCTATTTATTAGTTATGTGACCTTAGATCACTTGACCTCACTGGAAATCAGTCTTTGCATCTGTACAGCCTTAATAATAGTAACAACAATACCAAATCGGTGATGCTTGGGGGATGAAATGAAAAAGACAAATATTTTAGAAAAACCAACGCCTTGTGCCTGGCAGTGGAGCACCTGCCCATTTGTTGCTCTTGAATCAAGGCTTTGCCAACAATGTAAAGGTACTGAGAAGCAGAAACAGTGCAAAAAATGATCTTTGCACACTTGACCTGCTGTTTTTGTCCTTGAAATGTCTCCAGAGAAAAGAGCATAATCTTTAGCCCAGGATTTGGAAGCCAGAATCCAGCACAGCCCATTTATCAACACTACCAGACTCTCGACTCCAAGCTTTCTGCATTCTTAACCACAGGAAGAGCAGGAAATGGGCCAGACTCCCTTGCACTAAGGAGTGCTACCAGCTCGCTTTACCCTGCAGCACACTTGCTCTGAGTAGCTGGTTCTCACATCAGCCCTTAGAAGGCTCAAGGAGTATTTTTCTCTCTGTCTTCAAGATGGAGGAATTTGGAAGCACAAGTTTTGTGCCATTTCCAGCATTTAGTTGGATTGAGCCTTCTTCTGGGTGTAGGGAGTTGCCTTACAGCTGTTAGGCTTTTAGAAATGGATTTTTAGTCCAGTTCTATCCAATAATTGTCCGGGAAGACAGGCTGTCTGGTGTTATCAAAGAGGCTCTGTCCTTTACCTATCAGATAAGCTGTGGGCAGGCCCAGCAGCAGAAACTCCAAAACCTTAAAAGGTTAGGAATGCAAGACACAGGGAGTTAGAAGAAATGACCAATAAAAATGCTTAGCAACATTACAGGACCAATGGGGCATGAGCTCCTCTGTTGCCATGAGGCAGTCTTGATTCTCATTGGTCATGAATACGTGATTGTATCTCTGAAAGGGTGAAGGGTGGGGTGGGCCTACAGCTCTGTTTAGGTGTTTATACCTATTCTTGGGGAAGCTTAGAAAATGGAGAAGCTCTTATTTGGGGCCTTGGCACACGGAGGTCTCAGTCACACCACAAAAACTAAAGCAGTTTAGCAGACTCTTGCAAATGTAAAGTATGTGGCCATGGGCATGTGGTCAGTACACAATATATGAAAGGCACACATATCATCTTAAATTCTTGAGGGAAGAAAAAATGAGTCACATCCCAGTCCCTGCTTGGCTCAGGCCTGTAAGCAATCAGCAAGAAGGTTCAAAGCCCTTCTTCCTGCTCAATATGGCTGAGCCCTTGAATCAATGTGAACCCAGCCTAAGGGGGCACTACAGTAAGTAGTGTAACAGGAAGACTGCAAATATTGTCTGCTTCCCTATGCACTGTACTGGAAGGTGGGGGCAAGCTGAGTGCCAGAGGTCATGGTGGGACAGGGTGAGGGCTCTCGCCTCCTACCTATCAGTCCTCTGTCCCTGCCACAAGTAGTTAATTTTCCTGACCAGCATGTGGGCCATGTTCACCAGCCTTAACTCACAAGGGACCTGGCACGGGGTCCTGAGACTCAGCTGGCAACTAGGGAGACAGGCTGGCATATCTGGCTCGTGAAAGATGGTCCCTTAGTGTTGGGACTCAGGTGCCCTCACCCCTCACCGCCCCAGCCATGAGTGGGCTCAGGGAGTAAGCAACTGGCTTTTCATCTTCTGCCCTGCACTACTCAGGAAAAGCCTTTTGTAAGTGGCCTTGACTCATTCCAGACTCCTGTGGCTCCTGGCATTCTATTCAATGGTCTCTTGTGTCCTAACTTTGTTATGATTTAATTTTAGAATGTACTGTATGCTAGAAGTTAAGAAGACTGCTTAGTCCTTCTTGTCCCTGGCTCCACTACCCACTGTCAGCTTGGGCCCTGATGGCTTCATACCTCCTTGTGGGAACTTTTAGCATGCTATGCAACCAGGGCTATATCAGCTCAAAAGTCTCCTTGAGCCACTCTTCTTCCAAACCATGCCAGGGATGGAGGAGGGGCAACTTGTAAGCATACAGGTTGACACTCATGACAAGAAGGGCTTGAGGGCTTGTTTAGCGACCAGGACCTTCCTTATCATTTGACTGGCAGAAGAATTCCACAAAAAAGGGGAACCCAGATTCAGTGAGTACTCTTAAATCCTGATCTGTTCTTGTTTCAAGTGATCCTCAAGCACACAAAAAGCCAAAATGTACTCCACTGTTACCATGTTGGCCCTGAATATGTATTTCCACTTCTCTGAATTCCTCATTTACGTGTGCTTCTCCCACTGTGCCAGTAGTTCTACCCTCAGTTCTAGCCTGCTGGACCATAAATGAGACCACACGGTAGGTTTACATCTTCCGCCCAGGTGTAGGGCTCCCCACTCACTCTACAAAGTGCTTGAAGTGCCCTTTGTTGGCTCAGGGACTGTTTCTTGGGTGGACATTCTTCCCACTTTTGATTTCAGCCTTTGCTTAAAATCCTGCTCTTAAAGCCTCCCCCACTCAGACTCCTCCCATTGTTGCCTCCAGATGGCCCTGTTCTGACTCCTTCTACCTCCAGCACCCAGCACCCAACCTAGTCCCAGCAGTGAAGGATAAGGAGTTAGGAGCAGCCTATATGTAAGGTAAACAGAGCTGGCATGGTGGTTAAGGCCTGTAATCCTGCACCGAGGGAGATTGTAGTCAGAGGACAGCAAGTTTGAAACCTGCCTGGGCAACTTAGTGAGACCCTGTCTCAATATATTCAAAAATAAAATAAAAAAGGATTGAAGATGTAGCTCAGTGGCAGAGGACCCCTGTGGTCCATCCCCAGCACCACCCTATTCTAGAACTGGGTTCCATTCCAGTACTGCAAGAAAGAAAAAGAAAAAGAAAAGAAGACTAAGAGCAATGGAACCTCAGGGAGGAAGTAGATGGGGTGTACAGTAGGGTATGAGAAACAGCCAGCAAGCAGTGCAGAACACCTAGAGGTAAGGCCTTCTAGAGGTGGGCCTCATCCCTGAGGCGTGCAATGTCCTTTTCCCCAGGAAAAGGGATTTTCATATCTCTACCTCAGGCCAGCCTATTCTCTCTGCCCTGAAAGTACTGGGGATTCATAGCTGTGGTTTTGGTCCATTTGGCAGGCTTTGCAGGAATGCCTAGAACCGAGGGCTGGGCAGCATTGTCCTCACCCTACCCTTCTTGCGCCTCTTCTGTTTTTAATCCTAGCCAGCCTTAGCCAGCTGCAAATCAATAGCAGAGGCCCAGAGACAGATGAGTGAGTAAGCCACGCGCAGAATTTTTGGATACAGAAAGGACAAGAGAGACATGCCATGTGACCCTGCCATTTTTCTTCTCTTTTTAACTTCTGGGATCTTATTTGTGCTGCCTTCAGTCTGTATGTATGTATTTGAGACAGGGTCTTGTGTGGTAGCCCAGGCTGGGCTTCAACTCACTGTGTAGCTCAGGCTGGACTTGAACTCCTGGCAATCCTCCTGCTAAGCCTCCCAAGTGGTGGGATTACAGAGTGCACCATCATGCCCAGTTTACTATCTTCTCTTTAAAGCCCATTCTGGAGGTCAGCTTGATGTACCCTGAGTCACCTATGGCTTGGGCTATGTGTTCAGGTCATCTTTTTGTCTTGTTTCTTTCTAACCCCCTCTGCTTTCCATGTCAGAGGTGTCAGAGGAGTGGCTGGCAGACAGGTTTTGATGGTGCAGCTTACAAATTTGAAACAGTTGTCAGTGTAGAATAGTGACAATATTTTACATTGTACAATATCTGGATTTCTGGTTTCTCTTAAAAACTTGGCAAATATAGCAACACTAGGTCAGTAATTCTATGTGACAACTAGTACAGAGATCAGAAGCTGCTGTTCCTTTAGACAGACATAGATCCTCCAGTTTCCCCCCGTCCCCACACCTCCCCCGGGTACTACAGGCTGAGGGTCACACTCATGTAGGTCTGTCTGATTCACCTGTGCTAACTCTTGGGCCCTCTCAGTCTTCCCATGAAATCCTTGCTTTACATCCAGCTGTTACCTATTCCCAAGTATCTCCATGTTTGCCTCTCTTCTGCCCTCTGCAGGAAGTGCCCCCCCCCCTACAGCCCACTCGGAAAACACCTTCCATGTACTAAGACCTAACTGAAAGCATCCCTCACCTGGAAGTTCCCCTCACTCATGCAAGCGAAGTCGGGAGCTTCCTCCTCTGTACCCTCACTATGTCTAATCCAATGCTTCACTGTTATGATTTACCCACGGTATTGCAATGATGTGTTTATATGCCTGTTTCTGTTCTTAAACTGTATGTTCCTGAGGACAAGGACTTATCCTTGAACTCATCCTCATACTTGAAACTTCAGCTCCTCATACAGGGTCTGGCACAAGGGGAGGGCACCCAAATGTTCTCGAAATAAGTGATAGAATTACTAGATGAAGGACCAAGGATTACAAAGTGTTCAGCACTGTAGATAGTGACTCTCCCTTGATGGAGAGCAGGAGCAGGCTGGGTGGTACTAGAGCAGCTGTGATTTCTCTGAACTGATAGCTCTGTGAAGTCAGTCTTGTTCTGTACTGCATGCTCACACAGAGCCAGGCCTACTCCAGAGGCTCAGGGGAAGTTCATGGACTTAGAGAATGCAGCCCATAAGACCATGTGGAATGACCCTTGAACCTGACCACACAACTGTGGCACAGAAGAATGCTGCTCCAGCTCATCCCAGCTCTGAGGCCTAAGGCAGTGGCTTAACCCCTCAGAGGTTCAACAACCAAAGCTAAAAACTGGAAATAACACTTGGTTGCACACTGGGAGTGAGGATTAAGAAAGTTATCTCTAGCTCAAGAGACATACTGCAAACAGTTGATGTATTTGGACTTTCATTACTTTGGATTTTTAAGAGATTATATGTGTGTAAGAGTGGGTGGGTACACTCAGTGAAACGTAGAACTGCAATCAAAATGCACGTATATGGGGGCTGGGAGTGTGGCTCAGGGGTAGAGCATTTGTTTAGCATGCAGGAGGCCCTGGCTTCCACTCCCAACACCAAAACAAAACAAAACCCCAAAACATATATATGATCTATGGTTCCACCAGCTCCAATTTTGCAGCCTATGTTGTCTTAGGAAAACTGAGGCCAGTCCCCTAAAATAAAATACAAATCCCTTTGTGGGGGCTGGGGAGATAGCTCCATGGCACAAGTGCCTGCCTGGCAAGTGCAAGGTCGTGAGTTTGAACTCTGGTACTGCAAAAAACAAAAATCCCTTTGTGACAGGCTGGCCAAGAAAGCCCCAAGAGAGTTCAGCCTAATTTCTCCATCAAAGGCTGATGTAGCCCAGGTGAGCTCTGCCTTAGTTCATTTCCATCCCTAAGGACTCCCAATGCAAGAAGTCTACATGCTGTGCTCTCTTAACCCATTTTGCCTGCAAATTCCTCATCTCTATAATGGAAATGAAAATAACTACTTGGAAGGGTGGCTTAGATCACTGATGGTACTGGGTATTGAAAAACACTGAAGTTGGTGTTAGGGTACAAAGTAGATGGTAGGTACATGTAAGGCTCTTTCCTTTCCCTAGGGCTACAGGTTAATTCATAAAGAATGACAGAGAGAAGGACACTGAGAGGATTTCTCATATACTGAGACATGAAAATGACAGGGACTAGAGAAATTTTAATAGGGCTGCAATGAGACGAAGTCAAGAGATTCAAATTGGGCCAAGAAGATAGTGTGTAGGGTCTCTGGTCAGTCTTGATTACCCATACACAGGACCTGGTTGGCCTGGTACAAGCAGCTCTCACCCAACCAAGAAGGGCCAGAGTGTGCTTAATGGATCACACTCACTCCATGGAGATTACTGACTAGACATATACCTGCCACCAAACTTTTTTCTTTTATGTATTTAGTACAAGGTGTACAGAGTCTCACTACACAATAATTAATACACTGCATATTGTTGTCTTCATAGTAGTTATTCAGAGTGCAAGATGCAGACATGATATCTTGTCTAAACACTATTAGTACAAATCTTCTCATGGAACTAAGAGAAGGTAGCTATATACCTATTTTTTTTTACTACATAATGGTTCTTTATCTCTCCCTTGTCCTACTAACCTGTTTTGAAACTGTCTCATCACCATTTCTTTCTCATTAAAATTAATAAATTAAAAAATAAATAAATTTTAAAAATCCAAGAGACTCACTACACAGATTGGACCTGTAGTGATCCTCCTGTTTTCAGCCTTCCAAGTACTGGGATTACAGGCCAAGTACTGGGATTACATGTACCACCATGCCCAGTCTCAGCTGCTGTCTCAGCTTGCCCTGGGAGCAGGGCTGGCACAGCATACCAGGGATTGAATTCTGGTCCCTGCATCCGCCTAAACAGGCATGTTAGTCTGCTAAGCTATCTGGCCAGCCCTGTCACTAAACTTGACTAAACTTAAAGTTATGGACTGTTCAATTGTTTCAAAGGATATTTCACACCAGCAATGCTTAAAATAATGAAAAAATAGTGGAAACCTAGATATCTAAGAACTGGAAAATGAATACGTGTTGATTTTGGTTTCAGGGCTGGAAACTGCATGCTAAGCAAGTGTTATACCACTGAACCATATTCCCTCCCCCAACAGAGAATGGATAAATCATTGTGTACAGCCATCCTGCAGAAGAGTAGGTAGCAGGACTGTGGGAACAGTTTAGTGGGGCAACACTTGTCTAACATGCATAAGGCCCTGGCTTCAACTCCCAGGACTGTGAAAGAAAAAGGTAGTAATTATAGTAAATAAACTATAACTCCTGTGTCAGCATGGCAACATTTCAAAACATAAAAAGTTGAAGAATATGTATGTACACTTTGATGCTATTTATATCAAGTTTAAAACATGCGCAACAATACTATATATTATGGATACAAATGTGTAAGATGAAAGTAAAAATACACCCATGGGGACTGGAGAAAGCTAATTTGGGATACCAGCTACTTCAAAGCTGGAATAGGGCAGGGTTTGCAGCTGGATCTATAATGAGCTATTTCTCAGAAAAGATCTTCAGCAAATTTGGCAAAATATTTAGATCTGACATTTCTCTCTCTACTTTGCTATATGTCTGAAAGAGTTTACCATTTGGAAAATGTGGGAGAAAAGATGTGTGTGACTGCCCCTGCCTTACCCTTTTATCCACATACCTCTCTGTTAAGGGCTTACTACAGCAGTTGCAGAGCCAGGGGCATCACAGCCCACAGCTCACTGAAATCTTTGCACAACCCTGCTTTTGCCTCGTCCTATAGTCACCTGACACATGAGCAAAGTGACTCGTCTGAAAGCAGCAAGTGTGATTAGATGGCAGGCTTTCCGGCCCCACACTCATGCTTTGCGCCAGGGAATGTGAGTCCTGTGCTACCAAAACAAACTGGAAATCTTGGAGCTTTTGGTGCTTCGGAAACTGTGTTAAAAGGCTTGAACAGCACTCTTTCTTTCCTACCCAGTGGCAGAAGGTGGCCTTTTCTTCCCTATAGCACTGGCAGAGAATGCATGGGAGCCCTTGTTGGCACTGGGCTGCTGGCAAAGCTGGCTATGTAAGTTGTTGTCTGCCCTGCAGCCTGGTATTTCTCACCCCTGCCTTAGAGAAATTTGGCAAAAAGTCTTATGCTACCACTGGACACTGGGAGGGATCAAGTGGCAATCCCATAGGCAGCTGAGCCGGTGAGCAGGCTTCTTGCACCCACTGGCCTGATGTCTGCCATCCCTGCCCAGCAACAGCAGTCCTGAGCAGGTATGCTCTGGCTGTGGGGGGCTCAGCAGGGAACAAGTTGGGAGCCACAGAAGCACGAGGTGATCAGATCAGAGGAGGACTGAAAAGGCTCTGAATTGCCATTGGAGCCAAAAACCACAAAAGTATGTCAAGACCTACATGTTAAACCTGAACAGACAGAGTGCCTTCTAAATAAGGATAGAAATAGGACCTGAATCTCCTAATGTAATACCCAAAATATTCAGGATACAATTAATAATCACTCATCATAAGGAGAACCAGAAAAATTACAACATGAATGAGAAAAGACAGTCAGCAACACCGAGATGTCACATGCTGGAATTACTGGGTACAGATTTTAAAACAACCATCACAAGATGCTTAAAAATACACCTAAAAATAGAAAAAACTAACCAAAATAACAGAAAATATACTTGGACTCGGTGAGGGTCTTGGTAGCTCAGGAGAAGAAGGCCATTATTAAGAAGTCAAGCAATAACAAATGCTGGCAGGGATGTGGGGAAAAAGAAACTGTTCTCCTCTGCTGTTGACAGGGATGTAGACTGGCACAACTTCTGTGGCCATCAGTGTGCAGATTCCTCAAAAAACTCAATCTAGAGGTTCCATTTAACCCAGTTATTCCCTTTCTTGTTATCTTTCAGAAAGAATTAGAAACCTCTTGCCACAGCAACATGTATGCACCCATATTCATAACAGCACAAGCCAAATGCCTACCAGCTGACAGAGAAGACATGGGCTTTTCTTTTTCTAAAGCAATGAGGTACTACTCTGCCATAAAAAAGGATAATAAGCTTGACACATTTCTAGGTAAACGGATGTACCTTGAGGCCGTACTCTTAATTGAAATAAATAAATTACACACAAGTGTAAGTAAGGATCAAAATATATAGTAGGTATTGGGAAACAGGAAGAAAATGTTAGGGAACATGGGAGGGGGAAGCATAGAAAGGAACGAAAGGACAAGAAGAAAAAGAGAATATGAAAAAATGGAAACAAAGCTTTTATAAATAAGGAGAGGAAGAGGGGCTGAAGGGAGGGAAGGGAATGGGGAAAAAGAAGCAGCAAGATATTTCATATATAGATACAGATTTTCTATGATGAATGGGATCATTATGTATATCTAAACTGTACCAATAAAAAAGAGAAAAAAATCTTGAATGGTTGCATATTATATAAATTCCTTTATATAACTTTTTTTTGTAGTGCTGGGGATGGACTCCTGGGCCTCATGCATACTAGGAAAGTGTGCTACCACTGAGTTACATGTGCATTCTTACATAACATCCTTGAAATAACAGATTTACATAGGTATAGAATAGGCTCTTAGTTGCCAATGGTTAGCAATGCAAGAAGCCAGCAGTGGGTAGGCACAAATATCCAGAGGTAGCACAAGAGAGGTCTTTGTGGAGATGGAATCATTAGGTGCCTCAATTGTAATGATGGCTATACAAATCTGTATGTGTGATAAGATGGTACAGAATAATATGCATCCTTTCACACAGAATTCATGTAAAACCCAATGAAATCCGAATAAGTTCTGTGGATCAGACTCATGCCAATTTCTCATTTATGTAAGATGTCAACAACAAGGAAACCTGGGTGGAGTCCAAACTCCTCCCCACACTGTACATTGTTTTTGCAACTTCCTGTGAACCTATAATTATTTCAGGGTAAAATGTTTTTTAAAGGGGCCAGGTGCAGTGGTACATGCCCGTAGTCCCAGCTACTCAGGAGGTTGAGGTAGGAAGGTTGCTTGAGCCCAGGAATTTGACATCAACTTGGGCAACATAATAAGACGCATCTAAGATAAAGTTTTAAAAAGGGTGTGAGCTGAAGATGTAGCTCAGTTTGTAGAGCATTTGCCTAGTATGCATGACACTTTGAGTTCAATCTTCAGCACTAAAGTAGGGGTGTGTGTATTTTTTCATGCATTTATTTCATAATATGTCAGAGCTGGGCTTTTTCTGGAGAGCTTATGAGTCAGTAGCTGATAATTCCTAACTGGAACTAATAGAGAGCTAGGAACACCTGCGAGCCCAGCACTCTAGAATGCTGAGGCAGGAGGATCGCAAGTTCAAGCTTAGCTTGGGCAGTGTAGAGACTTAGCAAGACATCGTACCAAAAACAAAAAATAGTAAAAGAGAATGTAGCTCAATGTGATTACCATAGGTTATATCACCAGTGCCACACACATGAAAAGCTAATGAACAGCAAGCTTAACTTATGTGTGCTAAGTCTTATGCACACATTATCTCACTTATTCCCAACAGCTGCACAAAGGAGGCACTACTATCACCCTCATTTTGAGGGATTTGAGGGTCAGAGAAGTTAATCCAAGATCACATAGCATAAAAGAGATGCAACCATGTGGCTGGGGAGATAGCTCAGTAGACTAAGCACAAGGGCCTGAGTTCAATCTCTGGTTCTGAAAAAAAAAAAAAAAAAAAAAGATGCAACCAGGACCTAAGGCAGGAGTGTGTGTGGAAATTGAATGTTCTTTTCCTCTTCCCAAAGGCACCTCCCAATATAAAGTGGAGAAATGCATCTTTGATTCTAAGAAATGTGTCCTTCTTGATGCCCTTAATAAGCTTCATGTACTGTAGTGTCCTATCCCAGCCCTTAGAGCCATTTGTTGCCTAGTCCTTACCTCATCCACAATTTCACTTTCCACAGTTTGTTATTCATAGCCATGGTGAAAAACTAGTGCCATAACATTTTCTTGACTCAAAGAGAGAGACTACACTCACATAAGTTTTGATTATGGTATATTTTTCTATTTTATTATTAGCTATTGCTGCTAATCTCTCACTGTATAATACATCAGTTAAACTATCCTGAGGGTATATAAGAAACAATAGTGTATATATAAGGTTCAGAACCATCCATGGCTTCAAGCATCCACCAGGGGGGTCTTGGAAATATGACCCCAACCCATGAGGGTAGACTACCATATACCTTCACATTCTGCCTCTCTTTCCAAGTGTTATGGCACGTAAACTCCTTGAGCAATAGAACTACGGTTTACTTGTGTTTGGGACCATCACTTTATCACACAGTAGGGCCACAGTTGGTATCTGCCACAATGATGAAAGAAGTTGTAGGCCAATTTGGGTCTTGTGAGCAACTGCAGCTTCAATGAGAAGGCTGCCCTGGGAGTGGATGAGAGCCCTTTATCCTGCACTGCATGCAGATTCCCTGTGGGGATCAGCGAGCTTTCTCAGATCCCCCACTGCAACCAGGAAGGGGCGTACTGGGCCCAGCCTGACCCAGCTCACTATAGTCAGTGCTCATTTTTCAGTTTTTGAGTCAGTTGTTAAACTGGCGGTAGCTTGAAATCTACCATGACGGACTATTTATATCACAGAAATTGTCAAATGTCACAAGGCAGGGCAGCCTCTTATGCACATAAGAATTGGTTGTTAAACATTTGTCTGCACAGCACTGACCGCAAACACAGGATCATAGCACTTGATCCACAGAAAGAGGATCCAAAAGGAAGAAGGAAAGCGAGCCTTCTGGGTGTGCAGATGCACTACAGCTTCGATGCACACATCTGTAAAGCCTCATTGAGCTATACACTTATAATCAGTACACTTTACGCAATTTATGTGTGTATTCTTCAAGAAGACAGAATCCCAGACTAGCCAAGAACTGGGTTTGACCTAAGTGTGCTCTGAAAAGACCCCACTTAGCAGAATGCACAGAGGAGCTCCAGCTGTACTGATCAACACACTATCTGTGTCACAGGAGGAGCAGAGGTGGTCTAAATAGCTGTTGGCATCAAGAATTCGAGTCCTTTGGTGTGTTATAGCTAGTGTTGTTTCTCACCCGTTCTTCTGGCTCCGTGCCTGGGGACAGTGCTGTGTGCTGGCAAGACTCACTACTGAGCAGATCACTTTTCTAATCAAGGGGAGATGGGAGTGGATATTTTCCCATTTGGGGGCAGAGCCCTGTTTACTTGGATCCTTTTGCTGGACTTTAAGTTGAAGCGGTATTTTATGTTTATGGTGTGGCTTTACATTTAAAGCATGGCTTTCTCTACTTAAAAAACATGATACACAAAATCTACTCCCCTCAAACAGTCAGGTTGTGGAAAAAATGAAGAGGAAACAAAGTGCTTTGCAAAACACACCCTCAAAAGGGAGACAGAGCAACATTTCTGGGCTTCCTTGAAGTTGTCCTAGATGGCAAGGCCAAGCTCCCTTATTTTTTCTCTAGTGGTTTGTCAGACAACATGGGATCTTTCTGTCTCTGTCTCTGTCTCTGTCTCTGTCTCTGTCTCTGTCTCTGTCTGTCTCTCTCTCTCTCCACACACACACACACACACACACACACACACACACACACACACTCAGCCACGTGGCTGAACCACTTGCTTTGGGGAGCTCCTTCATTCTGTAAAGGAATGACAGGAACTCCCAGGACCAGCCAGGGTGGGCAGGGCATTGCTAGGGCACCAGGTCTTCCTGCAAGAACAGACGATTTAGCTTGGTAAGATTCCTTCACAAGGAAGCAGGAGCCATAGTACCAAAGTAGCACTGGAAGGGTGGACAAAGAGAAGTTAGCAAAATGTCACTGCCATAGCCTTGGATAACCACAAACTATTTTCCATCTCCTTTCCGGGTTCAGAAATAAAAACTTAGATAAGCTGAGTGCAAGGCCAAATGCCCAAGGTACAGTGGGAGACAGATGTTCTAAGAGGATTTGTTTCAAGTACCATGTTGAAGTCCTTGTCACTCGTGTCAGTTGAAGTCACATAGCTCAACCATTTTCTCCCTGCCTCCACTCCCCGTGAGCACAAGAAGTGAGCAGGCCCTAGCACTGGGCTTGCTTCTCTTTCACTGTATTCACTGGGCCCTCATGTAGGCTGCCACTTCTAAGACTCCAGTCCTGAGTCTGAGTCTCAGGCCTACTTGGATAAGGTTGGACTCCCTGCCCAGCACTTTATGCATGCGAGGCAAGGCACTCTACAACTAAGCTATATCCCTAGCCTTGTATTTATTTTTTGAGATAGGGTCTTGCAGAGTTGTGCCCTCCTCCTGAGTAGCTGGGGTTACAGGAGTGAGCCACTCCACCCAGTTTCTGTCTTGTTTTGGTCAGGCTTTGTTTTGGGGGGCCCACCTGCTATATCACACACACACACACACACACACACACACACGCACACCTGTTTGTGTCATGTCTAACCTTTCCATACCCTAACAACAAACCAAGAGCCAATATTCCAAATCCATCCCTTCCTCACTAGACTAGGTGGCTGAGATCCCAGCATGTCTTCTGTCTAAGTTATGATAAATGACTTAAGTCACCTGGAACATGGTCTTCAGAGGCTTTTTAATAAATCCAAACATTATTTGGTACAAATATAACACTTATGGCCTGATTAGGGGTCTGGCTTTACTCTCAATCTCAGAGAAGTCTGAGCTGCCTCTTTGGTCTGAAAATATTCAGCCTGAACTTATTGATTTCTGGAAGTCCCTGAAGTCCTTCCCATTGGCTGAGTTAATGTTCGGGGCCCAAGCCCAAGATTCTTTCAAGAGAGACTGTCAGTAAGTGAGATGTACTCACTCTAGTACCAACAATGTCAGCACTTACCATGACCTCATCAGATCACCTGGTACACTTAAACGCTAATGCATCTTCCCTCCTCAACCAAGCTGGGGTCAGAGTGAAAGGAGGAATAGAGTTCTGCAGGAGGTCAAGTGGAAGGCTCTGCCTCCATAGTTAGTTTCTACCCCCATCCATACATCAATGATACATCTAACAGATACTTGTTTAATAAATGCATAAATAAGTACATGAATGAATCTTGAACCTTGAGCTCACAGAAATTCCAATCTCTCCTCTAATTTCTGCCACCAACCTAGTTTGGATTCTCTACTTCTTCTGTGCTTCTCTCTTTCAGCCTTGGGACTGAGACTGTAGCTTTGTGGTAGGGCATTTGCCTAGCATGCAGAAAGCCCTGTGCTGGACGCTTAGTACCACAAAAACAAAAGAAGGCCTTGAGCCATCTCTGGCCCACTTTGTGTGCAACTCAAACAGACTAACACCTAGGGTGATACGGACAGAGACAGATGGCTAGTGCTGTACACACTGCCATCTGCCTTTCCTATGGGTTTCTTAGCTCCCCTCAGGCCTCAGTTCCCCCTCCAGCAGCAGCAGCAGCAGCAGCCAGCTTAACCCTCCACACTCCCAAACTCTTACCCATCGCGGTCAGTTGATAGGCAACTCACAGGAGTAGCAGTGGGCCAGGCTACACAGACCAGGCATCTCTGAGCCTATGGATGTCCAAACACAGAGACCCTGATGGAATCACCAAAGCCCACCTACCTTTCCCTTCTTGCCTCAGTTATCAAGGTTCTTGGAGGCCCTGGAGGTTCCTCCTCACCTCCCACCAGGTCTGGAGTGTACACTCACCAGGCCTCCTTGACAAGGGAAAGGTTAAAATGTCAGACTACATACCTACTCATTCCAGCCACTTGCATAGCTGTCCTCCCAGGCTGTGCTCCGTAGCTGGAGAAAGAATCAGGTGAGACCAGACTGCTGGGTGAAGCCCTGGGCTCGGAACCTTCTGGCCAAGTTAATCGAGTTTCCAGACGTAGGCCAAAAGAGGGACGAGCAAATGAGAGAAGGGAAAGGAGGCAGGACCAAAGCTAACCCCTTCTTTTTCTTCCTAAATTCAATCCAGATTTGCCTTCCCAGGGCTGCTTGAAACCGATCCCCTTGGCTCTGATTTGTCCTCTCTTAAAGTCATAGTCTCTGCTGTGGGGGAGGGGAGCACAACGTTGCTCACCTGTCCCAGAGGCCCCCCGAGAGTAAAAAGTGGAGAACAGGCAGCACAAATGCAGAAGCAAACTACCCCACACCTCCACTCTTGATCCAGACTCAGAGATGGCGGCTTGTGCTCTCCCTCAGAGCAGCTGATTCAAGATCTCCGCTAGGTGACTCCGGAGACCTGTCACAGTCGCAAGGCTGTCATGGGAAGTGGGCCAATTTCCTGATGCTGGCAAACTGGGGGTCAAAGCAAAGGCTCGGGTTATGTGAGACAAAGAGCACTGAATCGGGAGTCCTTGTGTCACTGTGAGCAAGCCATGATCTTCCTCTCCTCTTGACACACTGAAAAGACACCCATTGCTGTTCTGCTCAGTGCCCCGGTGGCTGCAGTCTCCTGTTAGAGCAAAGGGCAGCACTCTTGGGGAACCGGCCCCCCACCCATGTCATCCTGCTCTGGACACCCCAAATTCACTTAGATTCAAGGGAGGACACTCTGCTGGCTTGGGTGGGGGTGCATCTGGGTGTGATCGCGTGAGTGGACCGACGGGAGTCAGCATGTGAGTACCACAGGCAGTGGGAGCAGGCTGTCTCTCACGTTCCTCGTGAGATGCTATCAACTCCTCAGATCTGCCATTCCATGGTGTGGACAGAGCTGCAAGCACATCCTCATTTGGCCCTCACTCGTCTCCTTCTGCACAAATCCTACTCAGGTTGTGGCCCTGGTGGCTGTCCTATAATCCCTCCTGCAGGCTACAGCGCCTCCCTCCCCCACCCCATGCACATCTGGATCTCTGTTCCTTTTCACTGTGTCTGCAAAGGGGAGGCAAGGTCTCCAAGTTGCTGCCTACTTCTTCCTTGACTGCGAAGAGCAGCACATTGGCCTGTTTCCTTCTGAGGCTAAGGTTCTCAGTCCTTTCCTCACATTAGACTCTCGTGAGGAGCTTTGGAAAAACATTTCTACTCAGATGCTATTGGGCTGGGGTTAAAGACATGGTGCTACCATTTTAAAAGCTCCCCAGGGGGCTGGGGTGATAGCTCAGTAGAATAAGAGCTTGCCTGGCAAGCGCAAGGTCCTGAGTTCAATCCCCAGTACTGGAAAAAAAAAATGCTCACTAGATGGTCCTAACACACAGTCAGTGGTGTGAACCACTCATCTAAATGACAGTTTCTGCTGTTTTACCACAGCAGAGGAGACTCAGATGACAGATATGAGAGAGGGAAGCCCTGGGTATCCTTGTCCTTCACCGTCTTGGGACAATATAATGGCAACAGCTTGTGCCACTGTACAAGGTATGGTGTGTCAGGCTTTGTGTGGATCAGTTCCTGGACTCCCCATAACTACCTTGAAAGTATCATCACTATCTTCATTTTACGCTTGAGGAAACTGAGGCATCAAGCCATTAAGACTGGGTCTGAGTGTGCAGAAGCAGTAAGTGGTAGAGATGGGACGTGAACACCCGCACATGGCTAGCACCACTCTCCAATGCTCCCTCCTGTCTTAAAGGGCCTTCACTTCATACTGTACATATAGAGATGCACTGGGACTAAAAAGTGCTGTCACTTCTAGAGTAGCAAAAGCAATTCTGGTTAGCAAGGGCAAGGCAGGGGCATCACAAACCCGGATTTCAAGTTGCACTGCAAAGCTACAGTGACATAAACAGCATGGTATTAGCCATAAAAAGCAGACTTGAAGACCAATTGAACAGAATACAGAATGGAGAAAGAACTATAGGCACACTCAAGCAATATTACCTTTGATGAAGGGGCTGAAAAAGGAAATACAGCCTCTTTAACAAGTGGTGCTGGGAAAACTGGCTATCCATCCACATGCTGAAAGTTGAACCTAGGACCATATCTCTCAGCATGTGTAAGTTAAAATCAAAAGGGATCCAAGATCTGAACACTAGAACAGAAACACTTAGTCTGCTGGAAGACAGCGTAAGTAAATCTCTTGAAGACAGGTACAGGTAAAGACATTGTGAACTAAAGCACAGTTGTACAAGAAATAATAGCCAGAATAAACAAATGGGATCACATCAGATTAAATGTCTTCTGCATGGCAAAGGAAACCAACAGTGTGAAGAGATATCTCACAGGGTGGGAAAAGAATGTTTTCCAGCTACTCTTCAGAGAAAAGACAAATATATAGAATATATAAAGAGCTCCAAACAATTAGACATATTCCATTACAATTCCTGACCTAAAGTTATACTATAAAGCTACAGTAATAAAATCAGCATGGTATTGGCAAAAAAATAGACCTGAGGATCAATGGAATAGACTAGAAGATGCAGAAGCAAATACAAACACACTCAGCCAACTTATCTTCGACAAAGGGGCCAAACGAGTTTACTGGAAGAAAGATAGCCTCTTTAATAAATGG